>JAQIXG010005931.1:0-10889 GCA_034700105.1 Oconnorella tubifera
ACCAGTGTTCATTCGTAATATATAGTTGACAGTTATCCCAATCCTATAGTACAACCACTACAGATCAGCAAAATGAGGAAATTCAAAACTAATCCAACGTTAATCCAAACAAAGATAATAACGATTTAATTGTAATTAAATCTTCCATATATCTTGTATATGAACATAGCGACATAAACTTTCAAAAGAATTTTAATCTGAATTACAACTATAATCGCAAGCGAAGTTTTTATCTTTTCGAGTCTGGCGACTCGAGTCCAGAGACTCCGATGACTCATCATACCTTCACAAGTACACATATGATTATACTGATAAAAAGTATTGATTGTAACTAAAACTGAATAGAGAAACGGTAGCCCACGCAGCTCGCTACCGACAGGTCCAGGTTCGAAGCCCGGTCGATGCTAACACTTACACACATTACAAAAAATGACAGTAATCGTCTAAAACTACACATTACATATATATGTATAAGAAATATAGAAAGTCAGTCTTTTAGCAATTAGCAAATGAATCAAACAAAAATTGCATTACCGCAACAATACCGCCACCCCTCCCCTAGCTCCGTCCCCGGAGCTAGCTCCGTCACCCGTCCCCTAGCTCCGTCCCCGGAGCTAGGGGACGTTTTTTATATTATAGTTTTAATTATATTTTATATTATAGATTTTTATAAAAAACATTCATAAGCTCAAAATGCCATCAATTCACACAAAGTTTCAATAATCAATGATGTATACAATTAAACACACTGATATCAATTGAAAGAAATAAAGAAAAGACTAGAATTTACCCCTTAAGGTAGTCATCTTAATTAATTCAAAATTAGTCAAAAATACACACCCCTTATAAAACTAGGCTCAACTGAAATGTCACACAGAACAAAATAAACTTGTATTATCTTCCCCGCGTAATCATAGATTTTAGGTACTCAAACGTAATTAAGAAAAAGAAAAACTCATATATGCCTGTCGTACATATTAATGTAGTATCATTCATACAGTTTTTAGTTTGTACTAATAAAAAACCATGCCTGCCGTGCCTGCCATGCCAATTATTGAAATAGCGTTTTTGGCCCAAGAAAACGCCAGATACCGCTTCCATGCATTTTCCACAATGAATAAATCGATCGGTGATCAAAAATGCATGTATGCCAAATTTACATTGTATACTAAGCTTGTATACGAAGCCTACTAGTTCGCTGGTGACCCTGCCTACAGCAGCACGATAACTCAGAAGCAGCTAACTAACCGGCAGATACGCTATCTGTAGTTCGATCCACTTTTAGTGTCTTACTCTCACTAATTATGGTTTTAAAATGTCTCAATTTACTTAGAAAAACCCGCCATTACCAATGTTTTCTTTTGGCCGGAAAATTGCAATTTAAAAGGAGCTGTTATCAAAACTCGAGTAATTTAAGTCGACTTATAAAAGGCGACTTAAAAATTAAGTCGACTTAAATATTAAGTCGACTTATTTAAGTCGACTTAATATTTAAGTCGACTTAAATATTAAGTCGACTTATTTAAGTCGACTTATGAAAAATTAACTAGTGGCACTAGGACGCCACCGTAGTATAATAAGCATTCAAAATGAATTTAACGAAAATAATCCAAAGCGTCTTGTGGATAGGTCTCGTATTTATATAGTCCCGCCCCTTCATCCCAAGCAATATGTGTGAAATGAATAATAATAATTTATTATAATTGCATTGTTGAGTGATGATTATGATTAGTTCTAAATGTATAATTAGCCCTAGGCCCTATATAAGGCTATGATGTATAATTAGCCCTAGGCCCTATATAAGGCTATGACGTATAATTAGCCCTATGCCCTATATAAGGATATGACGTATAATTAGTCCCAAGCCCTATATAAGGCTATGATGTATAATTAGCCCTAGGCCCTATATAAGGATATGATATATAATTAGCTCCAAGCCCTATATAAGGCTATGATGTATAATTAGCCCCAGGCTCTATATAAGGATATGATGTATAATTAGCCCTGAGGCTATTCTTATTCGCAGGCGGGCGATGCCTGCAGGCTACTACAGACATTATTATATATCATTTAATTTAAAATCAACAAAGAATTATATTATTTTAATCTTTTATTAGGATTCGTGAATCTCTTATCGTTGAGTATAATACGATATAAGTAATAGACCATGGGCCAGCAATAGTGAACCATCACCCACGGGGGGGGGAATGGTGACCTATACGAAATGACCGTCTTGTTCTGGTCTAAATTGATTGACTTGGCTGCCAAAATAGAACCTGTACTGAGAAAAGATAACCTCATTTTTGTAAGGGATTATATCGCCTCGGAACTACTTGCGGATGAATTTATTTTTCTGACTTTTCTCAGCAAATAGCTACGCACAGAAAGTTCTCTCAAACGCACTTGAAAAATAAACACTGTCAAAGTGCTTTTTTACGTAATATGCTAAAATATAGCAATTTTAATTTTTCTTTAAAAAATCAACATTTCAGAAATATTAAACTGCTATAAGGCAGTATCATTTGTTATTGTATTTATTTATTTTTTGTTAAAAAAAGATACATGGTAAAAAGTCTGTTATTAGTGGTTGTAAACACATAATAACAAATATTTTAATAAATTAATGAATAATTAAATTATATTAACAGCTTAAATAGTAATTAATTAACTAATAATTAACAAGTAATTGATTATTATTAAGTAATTGATTAGTAATTTATTAATTTACAATTATTAATTGTAAACTATTTATTAACTGAATTATTGTTCGATTATAAAAGTTAATAATTCAATTTTATTCAATATTGACTTGGGTCAAACTGGGGGGAGGGGGGGGATATACCACTATGTTTTTTGAGTAGCTGATGCATAAGCAAATAATAATCCACAAGGTTGTCAACTTAGAACCCGTACGGCTTTTCGTAAAATTCAAAATTGTTCCGCATATAGCCCCCCCCGTATAGTCCATTGTAACCAATACACTCAGTTATCTTTTGAAGTCAATCATTTTATTTCAATAATGCAATAAAAAGTTATAACAGCAATGTACAATGCTGGAGTGCTGTTAAATTGTCACACTGTATGCTGCTATCTGAAATTAAAAAAGCCTTAACCAAGATCAAAGTGAGACTATAAATCCATAGTCCTCCCAACGCTACGGGAGCAGACACTTATGTAAGTAAAATGTAAAGGTAAATGAAAGCATAAAGCTAAAGCGTCTCAAAGCAGCACATCACTGTTGATTTACACTAGATCTTACACATTGCTTGGAAAGACTTCGTGACCAAATAGAACGTATGGCAACTAACTGGCATCGGAAAACTTGAGGCTATCTTGACAGAGAGAAGAACGCAATAGGCCGGTTATGTGCGACATATGGGAGACGAAAGAAAGCCAAGAGAAGCCATAGATTGGATTCCTGAAGGAGGAAAAGTAACTTTCTATAATTATATATGCTGACATACTGGACTCTAATTCTATAATGTATGTAGTATGTGGTAGTCCAATCGTCTGTTACAGTACATTACAATGTGTCAATCGTCCGCATGAAGTAGGTCCATGTGTGTATGTCAATATTTAAAAAACAGTGAGTCAATCTCCATACAAAATTGTATGGCATTAGTCCGGTATGTCAATCGCCAAATTAAATGGCAGGATAAGGTCTCAAATTGTGAAGTATTGAAACGCAGTCAGTGTACAGGAGTTAAGGCAATGATTGCTGCCTCACAGTTGCGTTGGAAGGGGCATCTGATGCGGATGGACGATCTGAAGACTGGCAAACAAAGACAAGGCGGGCAGAAAAAGAGATTCAAAGACACTCTAAAGTATAATATGAAGCTCTTTAGTATTGGTCCTGAACGATGGGAAGATCTTGCTTTACACAGACCGATTTGGCGCACAGCAACTAAGAGCGGAAGTCTTCTGTTTGAGAACGCCCGCTGTAAGGCCTTAACTGACAAGAGAGAGTCCAGGAAACAGAACCAGGCTCTTTTATTAACTCAGCAGACATCCACCTCCACAGATCTCAATTTTGTATGCCTAGTCTGTGGTAAAATCTGTCACTTACGTATTGGTCACTCGGCCGTACAAGCAGTCACAAGACATAGCATCATCACCAGTGTCATCTTGTTCGCAAAGGACAACGACACACACAATGTCAATTGTCTGGCTACACGATGCATGATTTGATTATGTAAAGAAGCTTTACAGGCTGGTATCATGCTCAAGTCGATACCACAATGGACTGCAATGAAGATGAAATTATTACTACTTGAGAAATATTCTCAGTTTCTTGTTGCTTTTAGCACATTGGAGTCTATTGAGCAAGTTTTTGAATCACCATAATTAGAATCATCACTAGAAATATTTGTTAGTTGTTTAGATGGAAGATTAAATTATACAGATGTCAATATATGCTACAAATTCTGGTATCGATTTGAGCTTGATAGCTCCATATACAGCTTAACATCATACGTTCTAACTATCGTGCCTTTGTTTGGAAACACAGCCATATTGCGTATCGTTTTCTTTCATTGCCTGCTTCTTATGGCTGGAGACTAGATGAAAACTGTAATCTCACAATTGATTGGATAAATGCTGACAGTTTGCCACAGGAGATTATAGATATTTTGTCACACGTGATACTGTTGACATGTCATTATTGGATAAATTTGATAAAAATATATTTTAATAAGATCAATGAAATGGAAGACGATTTCGAAGTTGATAATGTTTTGGATATCATTTTTAAGGATAGTGAAGAGGATTGAAATATAGTTGATGTTTAATTTTATTCTATGAACTAGTGAAGCATGGTAGTATCCTCAATCTTCTACTTTACTTGGTTTTTTATGCATCTCAAACATAGGTTACGATATATTAATGAATTATTTAAAATTCAGACTTTTTCGTCATTTTTCATCATTTTTAAAGATAGCAGCTAATAGATAGATAATATTTACTAACATTCCAGCTTTGTATATTGCTGTTATAACTTTTTATTGCATTATTTATATAAAAATGATTGCCTTCAAAAGAAAACTGAATGTATTAGCTATAATAGACTGTATGGGGACTATACCCGGAACAATTTTCAATTTTACGAAAGTCGTACAGGTTCTAAGTTAGCAACCTTGTGGATTATTATTTGCTTATGTATCAGCTACTCAAAAAACATAGTGGTATATCCCCCCCCATGGGTGATGGGTGGCTATTGCTGGCCCACGGTCTATAAGAATGATATCTGAATTATAATTTAAATGTTAAATAATATTAAGGATTTAATAAATCAAGTCCTGGTACACTTATATTAAGATGCTATTATTTCAATATAATTATCTAATTAGACAGTTACGATAATGGTCACTTTCGGTTACGCACCAAATGAAGTTTTTAGAATAAAATTAAGACCACATTTATTAGAAAGGATGGGGGAATATAATAAAAGAAATCTCATAGCGAAACTCAAACTACATCAAACATTTTTGAAAAAAAATTAACTTATTGTTGTCAACAGCGTTTGTTTAATTATTGCTAATAAAAATGGCTATATTTTAAAAATAAATGTCAGCTAAAATTATCTGAAATAACTGCAAACTACGTCTGATACGTCTCAATATCCCTAATCATAACTCTGGTTACAATCTGAACCCAAATTCTAACCCTAAAGCATCTGTGGGAGGTGCTATGACAGGATAATTATAATGGGAGCCAATATAACTATCCTGTCATAGCATCCACAAAATATTTCTCCCTTAGTCTATCGTCCGCGGATCTTTCTTCGATGAACTGTCGGTTACATTCGGTTACTACATGTCGTTTAAAGAATAAAATATCTTCATAGATTTGAGAAAGAATTAGGAATTTAATAAATCAAGTCTCATCGAGATGCAAACTACAGCAGTGTTTGATAAATTAAAATGATCTTACCTTTGATTTTGCATCGCACTGAGTTAGGTGTATGGCTAGATTTGGATTCAGGTTTAAGGTTGCCGGATCACTGTCTCGGAAATACCGGACATCAGTAAAAATAGTCAAAAAGCAGTTTAGATTCAGTAGTGCAGCCATGGGCCCCCCCCATGGCTGCGCCATGGGGGGGGGGCCCATGTGCCCCCCCATGGGCCCCCCCCATGATTACAGAATTTTGACATTGTTGTTTGTAAATATATTTTTTGTAGTGTTCAAGGTGCTAGTTTAATGTGACACTCGCTCCAAGGACGATTTAGTGAAAAAAAATTATGAGAAGAATAAAACTAGAGTAATAACTTTAAAAATGTCATCACATAGTATTTTGGTAGAAAACCATTTGTGACGTTCTGGCAACAGTTTAAGAAATTAAAATATATTATTCAAAGTAATTCTAATTTTTTTGTTTTATTGAGAAATTATTATATAATTTAAATTATTTGTAATTAGAAAATAGTCAGGAATTCACTGTGTTACTATATTGTATTTGTATTCTTAATCATAATATCTTGTCATCATAAATATTCTCTAACTTGTCATCACATTTTGTTTAGTAATTGCCAGCGGCTTGTAATATATAATAATATTTTGGTTGCCCCAAAATTAAGCATCTGGAGAATATGCAATAAGCCAAAATTAATATTTTTTCTCAAATTTTTGTCAGTGTTTTGATGATAAAATTTGACATTTGACTACTAAACTTCACACTGAAATATAAATGCATATTACAGTTTTTATATCAAAATATATAAATATCAAGTTAACCAAGCTTATTCATTAGATGAACAATTTTCAAATGTGTTTGATCACACATTTGAAAATTGTTCATCTAATGAATGAAGCAATGTCTAATTTCTCACAATATTGGTAATGCTAAGCTTGGTTAACTTGATATTTACATATTTTGGTATAGAAACTGTAAAACGCATTTATATTTCAGTGTGAAGTTTAGTAGTCAAATGTCAACTTTTATTATCAAAACACTGACAAAAATTTGAGATAAAATATTAATTTTGGCTTATTGCATATTCTCCAGATGCTTAATTTTGGGGCAACTAAAATATTATTATATATTACAAGCCGCTGGCGATTACTAATCAAAACGTGATGACTAGTTAGAGACAACAATTGTACGTAGCCTACTATCAGAAGTTCCTTTCCTTTTATTGCAAGTGTTCTAATTCTACCAACGAAATTTAAATGTAAAAATAGATATTTAATTTTTTTAAGAAGTCTTATATATTTTTAAAATGTAGACCTATGTTTAAATAAATTACAACTTTCACATTTTTTATAGTTATATGAACAACTTTCAGCGTCTTTGATCTCCACATAAATTCATATATCCAACGCAAACTCAACATTTTCCATCATAATCATCACAAAGGGAAGATTTTCACACCTTTAATACTACATAAAAAATTGTTTTCATCTGCAATGAAAATACCGGACATTTGCATATCCGGTATTTGGTCTATTTTTATACCGGATATGTAGCTCAAATACTGGACAGTCCAGTTTAATACCGAACAACTGGCAACCCTATACAGGTTATAACTTGAGTCATGATTACAGTTATTGAGACGATCAGACGTATTTTGCGAATCGCATTCTATTTTGCACCTCATCAGGTTATAAAATTAAAAATTGGTACACATATTCAAGAATGCACGAGTCATCCAATTCTTATACACTTATCCTAAAAGTCAAACTACTTCTGGTATTCACTTGTAGTTTATTGCGATTGTAACTACATATTATTTACTACTTGAGATTGAAAACTGTCACCAAAATTTACAATATACAATTATTATACTTATATGAATATATGCTAATAATAATTATGAACATAACTATTATGATTCCAATAACCATTTATGATTTTTTTGTAATTAGAGTAAAATATTACTCAAATGGTTCAGATGGTTAGGGTTGCCTAACACTGGTTGTTTACAAATCGATATATTACGACTTTCTTAACCAGTGGGTCATGATTCCATGTCAACTCAACCGATGCTCCCCGGGTGACCATTTTTGATTTGGCTCATTTTTTTACCTAGTGATCTATATTATTCTGATATATTATTCCCAAAATTTTAGTGTTCTCTTCCTGTTGGTTCCAAAGATATAAGACGTTTTGTGACCAGGGGGTCAGCCGTTTTTTCACTTTTTTTAAAAACGCTGTTAAAAACGTCAAGTTTGCGTCTTTATATCTTCACCAAATAAATAACTACATGTACCAAATTGCTACCATATAGTAAATTGTATCCAAATATTCTAAAAATATTGTCAGAATTTAACTAAGTGTGGTAGTTCTAAAGTTATTAGCCGTTAAACATGCAAAGAAAAATTGTCAACATTTTGTCCGAGTCCGTTTTTGGACCCCATTAGCATCCAGAAAAATGCATCCAGAAAGCTTTTAAGTGCAATATTTAATTAACCTGAATCATTTTGTGATAGAAAAGGCCCAAAAAAATTAAAAAATACATAATATGTCTGTGAGGGCATCTAAAGTTGCAAAAACAATTCGCATGATGCAATAAAACCTAAAGTTCAAGGTCATATTATACCGTGAAGGATATTTCAAAAAATTATAAAATTTATGCCAAACATGCATCTATATATAACCAACACATGCTCCAAATTTCGACTAGCTTATTCAGTGTCTTATATTTTTAAAAATTGTTCATCTGAACACTAAATTTGCCATTTTCGGAAGTGTTTAATATTAAGCAAGTGCATGTAAAAATAACACTGAAATGCGCCAATCTCAATTTCTTGTAAAAATATCCATGAATTGAACGAACAATCATAGTTTGAATAGCTCTAAAATGTTATAATTATTAATTAAAAGACAAAATAGTTATAAAAAAATCAGTTCTACTCATCAAAGTTATTACAATTGCTTGAAGATATCAATGATATAATTGTAGTCTGCTTGAGACAGTTTGTACTGTCGCGCACTCTGTCCTTCTGCCAATGGCACATCAACTGTGCAGAGCATATGCAAAAATGGCACCCAGCATTTGTCAGCCATACGAGGCCATAATAGGCGCAATTCATCTTTTCTCTCCATAAAGTTAATTAATAAATCATTATTGGCATTTCATCACTCAACAATTTAGCCAATGTGTCACTGATTATTATATGTGCATGCAACGTATCTGCCTGGCTGGTAATCTTTATCATCTCTGATGACACTATCAGTCGTGTTAAGATGTACAATACTGAATATGCTGTCTGAAGAAATACGTCTCATCTGCAGGCTGTCAATAGATAATGGAATAAAAGAATTGTGTGATTGAGTTCCTGGAATTGTTTTAACGGCCAAATACGTTCTTCTAATCTAAATGAAAATTCACACAGTTTAATATCTCCTGCAGAAACAAAAGAGAAATGAATTCCATGGATATTTTTTGCTGCCCATTCAAATAACTTCAAAGGTTCCAGCATCTGTTCTGTTGTAGTGGCTTCTAGACTCGCGCAAGCAACCAACCTTTTCATTGTACCTCCAATGCCATCATATGGGCTTTTTCCATGACTTGTAGCAAAGAAATGCCACTCAGCGTCTAAACCAAAATCATCCTTATGGTAACAAAGATTTGTGAGATTTCTGTAGTTCTTGTACTGGCTAGCAGCACCATCAGTAAAATATAGCACACGTATAAAAGTGTGAAGAGTTTTAAAATAAGTCAGAACCTTGTATATGAATGCATGAACAACATTCGTAGTATACTGCAAGTAGCAAGAAACAACGCAAATGCTCAAACATTTCAATTCCTCTCTGTCTTTACAGTAAAATGGCAAAAGGATGCAATGTAGCCTGGCTATTATTCCAGTGCAGTTTCTGCGCAGCATCCTGCACTGCAAAACAATAGTTTTCTACAAAATCCATGAGAATGATGACACTGTCAAGTACTAAATTTTCTTTCAGGGATCTGAGATAAGAAGCTTGTTGCTCTGCGATATACGGCGCACTTTGTCAAGAGAGGCAGCTGCAGTTTGAACAAACTCAGTGACTGGCTGTGCTAGGGAAACCAATGTTGTTCTATCTGTATGCAACTATTGTTTGTAGTAAACAATGTCATCATCGTCCATGTCTTGCTTTCGAAATTATTCAAGAAGAATTGTTACAATTGCTTCTTTATGTATCACACTCATGTAGCATACAGTTTTTATTATCCACATTACAGACAATCCTTGAAATAGCGTCGTTGTACTCAATATAATTTTTACTGAATACTAATACTATATAAGATGGATTAGATGGATTAGATGCTTTGCTCCTGTTATGTATTTATCAACTGCTCTGAAAATCTGTTAGAGTTTGAACATTTTTTAGGTTAACCTCATAAGCTGGCTTAATTACATATGACTTACTGGCTTACTTATGACTTACTTGACAATATCAAGCTTTTAAACTTTCATATCAAATGAACAACATTGCATTATTAGACTAATTAAAATTCTTATATGCAATTAGAATGTATGTAATTTAATATGCAATCAAAATTGAAATGTATGCAATTATAGTGCAATTGCACAAGGAAAATTTCTTCCTTATAGGATCTGGTATTATACGATCTTGATACTGTTGACAGTATATGCCAGTATTATATAATTGCTGAAGACAGGCAATGTCACAGAATGTCACTTTATGTATGGATTAGATGCTAAGTAACTTTCATGACTGAAAGTTGATTTAAAACTGTACTGATCTTAGTGACTTGTTTACTAACGTGGTTTTCTGTTTTTGAGTATGAATATTATTAATGTACTATGAGAGTATTGCTATTGACTTTTCTCATCATATTTTTTATTTAAAAAACACTTGTAAGTCATGAGACTGTAGTTGATAACGAATATCTACTTGCATATAAAATAAAAGCTATCAAGATGTGTAAATGTTGCAACTCTCAGGTACA
>JAQIXG010005932.1:0-10889 GCA_034700105.1 Oconnorella tubifera
TTGTTCATATAATAATAATTTATTAAGAAAATGGAATCGCAGAATATCATATATACACGAAAAACTTAGATAACCCGAATAAAACTGACAATTTTCAATTGTGATTAGATCTGACGTCTTGAATATTTTTGTAAAAACACTGTTATATACAAAACTGATTGTCTTAAGTTCAGAAGACGATAATCCGGTAGCACAAATACCGTAAGTTAAACAAGGTAGACCATATGAATTAATTAACAGTAATTTAATCGATAAAACACCTCATTTGTGCTACCGGATTAAATTAATGCGAGTCTGCTCAGGCTTGATCCGTACAATAATTAGTCGCTGATGCAGTGAAAACGTGCGGTGTTTTATCGATTAAATTACTGTATAGCCAGCCTTCAAATATATCAAAAAGTAAAGTTTGCGTATTTTAAATAAATGTCATATTAGAATCTTGATTAAAAGTGGTAAAATGAATATATCATTTGTGACAGATGTAAAAACTGCCATGTTTGTTAAAGAAAATAAAATGTTGTGTTTTAGATGGTAATAAAATAATGATCAGTAATTTCTAGCCATGCTTTTCTTTAGAATACAATATGCTAAATTGTTACAATATTATCTATAAAGCGTCAATGAAATTTAAATCCGATTTATAGTTACAAGCTATCGCGCTTTATTTTATTACACTGACTTTATTCGTGTGAAACTTTAGTATTTATTTACTTATTTTATTCTTTTTGCTGTAGCAAATTTGCTATCATAAAACTTATAAATTTGAGTTTATATATAAGCCTATATATTTTATATAAAATATAAATTATGACTAATACTGACGGGATATTTGTACAAATTTCTCAAATAATTACATCCGCGTTGCGTTATAGTTATCACGATCACGAACCCTTGATCTGCAGCATAACTTGATCGTAAAATAACAAAAAAATCTGTATGCCTTTGCGACTAAAAGATAAATAGATGTAGTCAAATCACAGCCTGCGGGTATTGCAGTCAAGGCTCAGTCATCTGGTGACATTAATGGAAGACTTCAATATAAAGCAAAAAGTACCACATAAGCGGCTTAGCGAGAGATGCAGAGGCTAAGCATGTAGATCTACTCAAGACCAAAGGAGTTAAGAATAAACATTGAAAATATTGAGGTAGCGAAAGTAAATAGATAAAATGGAATAAAAATATCAAGCGTAAAACATTATACTTCACTCGAAATTAAGGTTTACGAGCTTTACTGATAACTAATTTTTATGCAATTTTATACTATTGTGCAGCATGGCATATTGTTCAAATGCTTATTATTTAATTATAATAATCAATCTTGCAATATTTATCTTTCATGCTGTAATAACTTTAAATTAAATCAGATTTTTTTTGCAAATTCAGCTTAATAATATGAATATTATTTAATATTGTTATCTGTCTTTTCTTTTATCTTTCACCGACACTCTATTATTTTTTTCTGTTTATTTGTACCTTGGTTATACTTCGGCTTATTTTTGAATTCCCTAATAAATTGATAATAGCAGGAAAAACAAATAAACATGATGTCTATTTTTAACTAATAATGGCGTTTTCAGCAAAAGTGAGTTCTCAACTTATCATCGACGTAGCATTATTGCGTTGATATTATATAAACCGCTTTCTCGCTGTCAAGTTTTCCTTTTTTCGCACAACAGATGGCGACTAAAATAATAAAGTTGCGTTTTCCGCCGTGCAATGGTTTCCGTTGACGATCAATCAATTTTAACGCTTTTGACATATCTTATGACAATTATGTCAATAAAATTATATTTAAAAAGGAAAACGAATAAAATCGAAAGTAATTATTTTAAATGCGTTCATTTTCAAGCAGTAACGGTCGAAACTGTAGATAAAGTATACCAATGTAAAGCATTAAAAGCATTACGTTCTAAAATGGAACTCACAAGGTTTAAATCAAAGAATAATTTGTAAGAGCATTGCGTGGTAGAAGTTTTAATGCAATACCAGTACTAGGCTTAATATTTTAAAAGTTGACATAATTTTTATTCCTATAGCATTTTCTTAAGCTAATATTATATTTTAAAGCGCGTGGTAAGCTTGATTAATTCTGTTACGACTTTGAATTTTAATTACTCGGAATTTGTTTATCGTGTCTCTTAATATTGTTGTCGGTTTAAATGAGGTTAATAAGTGTGATTTTATTTAATAGAAATAATAATAAAATCCATCTTATACGAACCAATGAACATCGAAATTCATAAGAAATATGACAATGACTTAATTTTTATTAAAAAGATACCAAGTACTATGCAACTGCAAAGTACCAAGAGCGATGCGGCTTAATTTTAAACTGCAGATGTAACGAGACATACAGTACACACGTATATCATTATTAGTACGCGTGCATACGGGTTTTTGTTAGTGCGGACAATAATGCAGATGTCTAGCTGTCACTGTCGTTAATAGAATTTTTAATAAAAGCATCAAATGAAAACGGTTGATTTAGTCGCATAAAATATAATAGAAAAATATAACATTGGAAAAATTGTGCGGATGGACTGAAAAAAATGCGAGAAAACTCGTTGACCTGATTGCCAAAGTGAAAGGCTCTTTAACTACTAAGCATTTAGGGAACGGATGTAATTTATTTCGTTTAGTTTCTAAATATAGCAAAGCCTTAATACATAGCGGATACAAAAATTATTTCTTTAAATTTATAGATTAGAGTAAAGATTAGATTTATACTCTACATAGCTAAACTAACCATAACTACAAACGTAATCGCAAGGTCCGTAACTCAAATCATAGCTCTAAGTATAAATTTAAAAATAGATCCAATGTGCTATATTTAGATATATTTGCATGAAATCAATTAGAGAATGACAATAAGCCACCTTGTGCTTCCTAAGAACCTAGTATTCTAAGCGACTTAAATATTTTGGTTTGTGAAAAACTAATACCCCCCGGGCCCCCCTCCCTCATTCATGAACATTAAGACGTGGTTCTCAGAGTGAAATACGGGACACGTTGATCTTATTACGTCATTCTACATCATTATTTTGTGATGAAATTTTTAACTTCGGAATAATTTTCCTTCGTTACATAACGTGTAGTAATTTTTTAGTAATAGTTATCTTTTAATATTGTAATCTACTAATATTTGAGTTGATTCTATTACTGAAATATTTACACATTTATTTCCTGAAATATTTAAACTGGCAACACACCGGGTAAAATGTTTACCCGTAGACTTAAAATTGCAAAATCATCGGTAATAAATTACGCGGTAAAATTTACTCCATAAAAAATTATCAAAAAACACCAAAAATTCGCCCAAAAATTTAGCCAATAAATTTGTTACCTCAAAGTTTTTATTTCCAAAATAACTGCATCAAAGCCAGACAAGTATAATTAGTAAATTTAATGTAGTTTAAATACCATGTGTCGTTAAATGCTTTTCACTTGCTCAATGTACAAAAGAAATCATTTGTAATATTTGCTCGATTTGGAGAATAATTGAAATTGTAATCTAATACTCTTTTTCGACGATATGTAAAATCTCTTTAAAGATCAAAATTAACCGGCAGTTAATTTTGCAAAATGCGGCACTTTTTAGTTATTTACATTCGCTAGATGGGGCTGTAAATCACCTTGTAATATAATAGAGGGCGCCTACGGAAGGTGATCGAGAGAAAAGGGGCAAGCAGGAGCGATTTACACTTTTGAATATTTAAACGTTGAACTTTCAGTTATTCGTAGAGGTCTCAGCTTGTTAGGGGAGGGAGGGTAGAGGGGGTGAAAAGGATCCGAGGGGCTTCACATTTTTCTTTTAGAGGGTAATTGTTTTAGAAAAACATAGCTATTATCACCAGCCGAATGACGAGATAATTTATAATAAGTTAATAACAATATGAGAGAATACTATTGTATATTATTGAAATTTAATCTTTTGTAATAATTAAATACTTCGCTGTATAAGCGCATTAAACAAGGCTTATTTTGTTCTTGCTGACAAATGAAAGATAATTTTAAAAAATTACAATCCAGAATATATTTCAAATCCTCTTGTGTTCAATCTTAAAAGTCGTAATTAGTTTTGGATTCATCTTCTTCAGTTAATCATGGTGTAAATAATCTTATAGTTTCAAGTTGTTATTATTTTCAGAAGAACCTACAGTTATTATTTTTTGTGATTAATTTATAATCCAATGTATGAATTGTCAGTTCTAAATAAAAGTCAAACTTTTTACAGATAATATATTCGAAACTAAATTAACGGGTAAACTTAGCCACTGAAAAAATAAAACGCAGTCGCATAAAAAATAAAAATATACCATATCGAAAACAGTTTACAAACGACTTATAAACAGTTTATAGACGGTAGCCACTGGTAGCCACTGAATACTTCTATAGGCTATTTTTTCTCGTTTTTAAATTTTTAATTGATTTTCTACGAGGATGCTTTTCTATGAGTTTGCACTTTTATAACAATAATTACGATAATTACGCCCTATAAATAACTTTTACTTTATTTTGTATTTTATAATATAGTAACCAAAAAATACATATTGACAGATTTTAATCTGTGTAGATTTGATCTACTGAAGTTGAAGATCTAAGCAGTTCATATCTATCAGAGTTGACTTTGTTCAGTTTCAAAGTAAAATAATCCGTTGTAAAACGCATTCATTACTAACCAAAGTCTATATTTCTTTGTTTTTTCCTAATTAAAACGAACAAACGAATTGTTTTACTTACTAGATAGGATTTGTAAACGTGCAACTTTAACGTGATTGGCTAACGAGATTAACGAAACCAATCATTATCTATCTACAGCTGAGTATTGTGCGTGCTGCTGTCAACACTCGACCACATCATGATAACTCAGGACCACAGTCAAGGCTGCAGGGAAACGCTTCGGAAGATTAACCTTTTCGTTTAGGGATCCGTAAAATAGTCCAATGTTGTAAGCTTAAGTTGCTTGTGAAGTTACTTTGAAATAATCTCCAGCGAGTCGTTTAGAAACATTTAAATAAGTTTACTTCTGAATTAGAAGCACGGCAATGAAGGGCGTAGTATAAATTGGAAAAAATCTCATGAAATGGTTGATTCATGAAAACTAATTGTTGCGATCTTTTGGGTAGTGGTGGTAGATTTATCGGACAGACACTGAAAAAGTATGTCACTCTTCCATCAACATACAATATGACCCATTTTTATTGTTAATTATTTAACATTATCGTTAGAACTAGGCTATATATTGTTATAAAATTGTAGATTTATGGTTAAAAAACTACAACGAATAAACAATGCTCTATGAGATCTTTGACAAATAATATTTAGGTTTATAATTATTATTAAAATAATAAACCTAAATATTTAGTGCTCTTTATATTTAGTACTATTCTCTTCTTAATTTTTTTATCTTTGCACGATGTAATTTAACTTAATGTATGCCCTGAAATCAATACAAAAAACCTTCCGTTAAAGATTCATAGTCAATAATGTTATTCTAAGTAACAAGACTTTTTCATTTATTATAATAAGCTTGGAAAAGTTATAACGATTTTCACGTTTATAAATGATGTTAAATGATATAAGAATAATCAACGATTCAATAAGGGAAATTGTTAAAAGTTGGACCAAATTCCACTCCATACCAGCAATAAGAGGCGCTCTTATAAATCATTCTCTATTATCGTCCAGATGGATTACGTCACCAGTTGCTAAAAGTCTACGTCTCATTAAAAGCGCATGATTTATAAGCGTAGTGTAACCGTGACTGAGATCCTAATGCAAAGCGATTCTATATCGAAAAAACACAAATTGCATGCTATTTGTTCCAGGTTAGCATGGTGCGAGAATTATATATAGTCTCGAGCATTTATCAGGATTCTTTCGCATTATTTTCATTTCATTTTTTACTTTTTAGGACAACAAATATCAAAATTGACAGATGTAATTTTTTACTTGTATGAAATTATAAACGAGTGTTTTAATGGAAAGTTTACTTTTGTGATTTTTATACACTTTATTTAATAAAAATAAAGGTTTTTAAAAATAAATTCATCAAAGCAAAAATATCCGCGATGATCGTTATGTCATATTTCTAAGCTAAATTCTAATAAAATTAGAATTCAATCATTATCGCTAAAAAGAATTTTTGGGGAGCTCTCAAAAAGTTGCAACTTTAGAAAATCGGGTTATGAATACCCGCAGTCAGTCCGTGAGCAGTCGGCTGGATACTACAGGCCTACAATTTTATGCACAGGATAGTAAATTAATTAGCAATACGATATAACGCGTGGAAAGTTGGCGCGTCCGCATGTTGTGTATTATACAGTCCAGCGGATACGAAATATATACTGTTTCAGTGAAATATCCAAGTCTGGAACGTTGTAATTGTGCAAATAATCGTACGTTAATTTCTCTGATCAGATTTACAATGCAATGCGAGAAACATTCGCGCCACATGCTCACAACAGAAACACTTTCACTCCTACGCGGATAAAAGGGTATATATAGAAACAGTTGATCATAGAAACACGCAAACATACAAACACACAAACATGTAACTTTCTTCAAAGCCAGAATACTCTGATCATCTCTGTTTCTTATCATACACTAGAGCGATATTATAAGGCATAGTCTGTCTTGTGTTTCACCGAATAACTTTAATTTGTTCTATCAATCGTCAATCAATCAACCGACAAATGAATAATTCAATCAGTAAATCTGCAAATCAATATTTCATCACAGGCATAACACCAAAGACTTTTTTATGTATCAAAACAGGTCTAGATTTTTCTGATTTTTTTAGAAACAGTGACTGTAAGACGAAAGACAAAAAATATATTTTTTTTAATAATTAAACTCGAGAAAATAAGTGTCGTATGCAGCTAAAGAGGGTTTGTGGAGGTTACAAGATACACGCCCCAATTAAAAGCAAACATATATTTGTTTTTTAGTGTATCATGTGCAAATTTAGTTCTAACCCGCCCCCCGCCTCCCTCTAACGATTTAGTGGAAAAACATTGCTGAAACAGGTATAACCTAAAAACGGTAAACATTTAATTCGTTTTTTTTAAGAAAACCTTTGTCATTTTCTAACTACGACACACAATGCATTTTTAATACTCCCATTTTAACACGATATTCAAAAATTAGTTTTGTTAATTCCTGTCGAATTTAGAAAAAAACTTATAATGAAACCTATCAAATTAGAAAAATCTGAATGAGAGCATTCGTGTATTGCTGAAGAAATTAATCATAGTTTTATATAAGACGACGATGACATAATGTAAATGACGACGAAAACAAACTTTACGACGACGATGATGACGACGATGTCATTTGTCTTGTGCGATGATGAATGTAGATGACGCTAATAGGCCTTCTAACGTATACGGTCTGTGTTACGTTGTATTAGCATACAAACAAGACTGATAAATAAAACATGTATACGACATTGAATGCAAAATGCAAATCATGAATTAACATTCGTTTTCAGACAACAGTGTAATTCAAAGGTTTTCAGACAGATTTAACTTAAAATCATGTGTTTTTATATCTAGTTTTAATAATTATTATATTAATTCACTCAATTTTCATTTGTTCTTATTTTCGTTGATTTTATAATGGAGTTGTTTTAAATTAATATTCTAATATTTTTGTCATGTGTCAGTTATTTTTACTCTTCTCCGATACACCATCGCGGTTAAATTACTTAAAATAATTTACAAACAAGAGCAAAATGATCAACGATAGGGGAGGGGGAGGGGGGGTCTGCAAATCAAAGGATATAATGAGATGAGTCTTGTATATATAGAAAGAAATATGAATGGGGGATGGGAGAGGGGATAGGACGGGGGGGGGGGGACTGCGATACGTTGTAGGCCGTCTAGACAACGTAAATAATTACTGAATGAGCGCTTCACCCATATTAAAATTTAGTAACATTGGAGGTAGCGTCCCGCCGAGCTACGGATTAATTTAAGCCCTGATCGTATCATCCTTAAACAGTTTAGGATTGTTTGAGATTGGCAGATATAGCTTTATAGTGCCGTAAATTGATTAGGACATAAAAAAAATATTACAGTGTAGTTTACATATTTAGTTGTTGATGTATACACATCTAGTTTAATGTGTAGTATACACATTTAGTTGATTTAGTTGATTAATAGAGTGTGCTTTATCGCACTGTCTCAACGTTAAGCTTATGTTTTAACTTGAGAATACTTTTCTTATAACTACTGTTTACACTCTATAACTTTTATCACTCCCTCTCTCTCTCTCTCTTTCTCTCTCTCTCTCTGTCGCTCTCTCTCTCTCTCTCTCTCTCTCTCTCTCTCTCTCCTCTTTCTCAACACGACATTATTTTACTTTGTCAAAAACAACATCGAGTAGAAGCTTGTTGAGAAGCACCCTGTAGTTAGTAGTAATCAGTAGACATTATTTATTTGTGTTTTCATTGCATTGAAGTATCGTCTAAGAAAATGACTGCCAAGGATACTACATAATTGCATCTATTATAGAGATTGTCTCTCGCTCTAGATGAAAGATAATAAATGAGCATCGAAGATCAGAAACAATGTTTTTCTAGATTCATATAAGCCTTCTCAGCGTGTTTTTTCATCAAACTATTGTCTCCGATATAAACGAGAACCATTTTTCGACGATATCGATACATTTCAAGATAACAAATTATCTTCGATTCTGGATAATAAGATATTCGTTGCAGTGTTTCTATTATATTAATAATTATTATTATTACTTCCTACAAAATTTAATAAGATATTAAAAGTTATTTAGTCAATTAGTTTTCGCTATTTTAGATAATAAGACGCGTGATGTTATTGCATTACTTTATAAGATAATAAAATATAATTTTTAAAGTGAATTTTATTTTAAGAAGAGTGACATTGAAGCACAGCAGGAGATGGAGCTAAAGTAAAGAAGAAAACAAGAATTAAAAAGTAATTGAAAGTAGAAGGCTTTAATAATCATACATAGCAAATCGCAAAGCGTAGGATTGAAATGAAACGCTATAAAATAATTCAATAATAAAGTGCAACTTCATAATATCTTGTCTATAAAATAAAGTGCTATAACTATGGACAAGCGAGCAGTTTATACGTGCCTTTGCAGCATTACAAAATAAAGATAAATGGACACCATTCTGTATAACATACACTGACGCGGTCAAGGGTGATCGATACAACAATTCTGCGACCGGAAGGAGAAATGGTAAATCATGTATTGTTGAGAGAGTAAAATTGATTCGTATTACAGTAGGACGACCGACAAAATCGTTATGGTCATTTAGTTGAAAGCTCATAGAAATCTATCGAAGCTGTTGTATCGTTAATAGATCAAGAATTTGTGACAGGATGCAAGTGTCCACGCACTGAATAGATAATATTATAATCGAGATTTTGTTTTTAATTTCAAATTTGTCTTTATAAAACTTCGCTATTAGACGTCTATATTCCTGTTATCTGTTTCTACGTATTTATTCATCTTTATCTCTTTTATAGCTGTGACTGTTACATTCTCAAATATATGTCTAATATATGGCTATTAAACATTATTTAATAAATGAGTGACATATCTGATAGTGCAAAATTTAATATTAACTTGACTTTAATTTTATCATATATTAAAACGCAGTGATTTTTTCTTTTCAGAGTATAATATTTCACGTCGAAGCTCATCCTGAGTTTCCGTGGTTCGCGCAATGTGTGACTTTTAATTTCTTTCCTACGTTATCTCATGAGTTAATCTACAACTTATTCAACGTCATCGCAGTCTATATTCTGCCCCTCACTGTCATCGTCGTTACTTACTCGCTCATACTCACTATCATCTCGAAAAACGCAAGAGTCAATAGACGTAATTATGTATATTTTGTATTATTGTCTATGTTAATTCATTCGTGGTAATATTGGAAACTTTCAAGACATTCATTTGTTACACTCTAAAATATATAAAAACAATTAAAAGTGTTACTGTCGATATAAATGCTTGTTTGTCATATAATGACTATTATATTAAAATATTTAATATAGTTTTATACATTTGATAGATTGTATCTATTGCTTTAACATGAAATTAGTTAGCAAAGCGGTAGAACACTGAACACGGATAGATCCAGATTTGAAATCTAGTAAAAGCTCATTAACTTGCTGCACCTTTTAACGTGTTGAAATCGGCAGATAACTACCGTATTTTTTTACGGCCTTTTAAAAATACTGTTTAATTAAAAAGTAATTCTATTGAAGACATGTTTGATCGAGTCTTAAATACCATCCATGTTATTAACCGACGGTTAAAAAATAGCCTTCGTTTATATAAAACACTCGATTTAAAAACGAGCTGCAATAATGCTGCACACTAATACGCGCTTGGTGTGTTAATGACACTCTTGATCACAGTTGATTAATTTCGAGTAAAGAGGTTGTTTTCTGTTGCAATGCAGATAAAGAAGCCGTCCTGATATCCAGGCTACGTTACAATCCACGATACAGGACTAGATGTCGTGACACCCAATTGAGTCAAAATGTCTTCAGAGTGACGTCATCTCACTCGGGAGTCATTCAGCAAGCTAAATCACGAACACTCAAAATGACCATTGTGATAGGCAAGTGAAGGTTTCATTTTTTATTAACTTCAATAATGGTAGATTTTTTTATAGCAAATAAACAAAAATTGATTCTAGTAAATCAAAATGATAACTGATTTTGAGGCCAAAAGAAAATCTGTGGAAAAGTCAGGATGTTATTGCAAATAATTTATTAATCGGGGAACGGACATTTCCCCCCCCTGCCCATCTATGAAGCCTTAAATGAGCACTTATATAATAATAATTTTATATTAATATATTTTTTATTGTATAATAATTATTGGAT
>JAQIXG010005933.1:0-10887 GCA_034700105.1 Oconnorella tubifera
TGGGTGGGGGGGGGGGGAGAATGATGATTAATCGGTTAAAGTAGGAGAAGGAGGGTTAATAGCTCTACTATAAATTTGAAAGATGGTGGTGGAAGGGGGCATGAAAATTAGTCTGTTTTTACCACTGATCAGTGGTTTTCACCTAGTAGATTACATTTTTTAGATAAGGATTTCATTTGATAAACTTATCAAGACTTTGAGCTATCCCTCTCTTATTTTGTTTATTTCGCTTAAATTTTCGATACTTCAAAACTTTGTGATAAATTTTTTGTACAATTTTTCTTTCAGAAAACTTAACTTCTTAAAAGATCTGCTCTAACCTATGTTATCAATGACATAGTGTGATAAATATTGACATTCTTGTAGTTTGCATCAAGTTAAATTGAATTGTAATTAGATATTAGTCTACAAGCTTGATTAATTTGAATGCTGCATTTGAAGTGAATCAGAGTAAAATTATGTACAATTATCATGTACAATTTATCGATATTTCTTTTGAAGTCAGTCTCCAATATTTGTGCAATATTCTGCGCCTCTGAGTTGAATAGGTGTGAAGTTAATGTCACCGATGTTTTCGAGCAAGAGAAGTGTTATATTGCAATATTCTGAGACTCAATAAACTTTTTGGGGAGGGAGGGAGGCGGGTACTTGGTGAAACTATTTTGTACATAACACTATTTTCTATATCGTTTGTAGTTAAATAATCTAAATGATTTCATATTTGATCATTAGCCAGAAATCATCGATTTACAACATTTAATGTGTATGTTATCAAAAAACTTGTGAAATATTTCATGGGATACCCTATTCAGATATTTTTTTAAGTATTTGCAAATAATTAATAAGCATTACATAAAATAACTATCTTACAATACATAATGCTCGTTATGGATTATTTCAGTGGCGCCGCCAGACTATAAATATTAGCAGGTCATCCTAGGTCGGATATGACTTATAAGGCAGGTCAGATCCAAAACCTATAGATGTAATTAAATTGAGCTAAATTGCTGAAAACTCAAATTTTATATTAGCATACCAACCACGATTAAAACATACCGCAAAGAAACGGTAATTAATAATTAATAATTTAGGATGCTTTGCATTTGAAGGCGGAGGAAATTATATCTTGCGTATATTGTATTATTGTACGATTATAGGGCAGGTCATGAGGCAAGTCATTGGGATTTTTGGTAGGGCAAATGACCTGCCTTGACACAGTGTAGCGGCGCCACTGGATTATTTAGCGTATTTGTTTTAATACGAATGGTTATGCGGGGAGCTTTTTTGGCTGTGCAGAAATATGCATTTTTATAATATTGCTGTAATCATTTATTCTTTGCGATTTAAAGGCATTTGTATATACAATATACAAATGCCTTTATACAAATATGTACAATATATCATATTGTACATATTTAGCCTACATACGTTGTGGAGGTTCGTATACAATTTTTGCTGATAATTGACGTTTAGTTAAAATTTTAAAATGTTGAAATTAATTCAATCAGGTAGCAGGTGGCTTATATTCAATATATTCTCGTTGTAAACAGACTTGTCAATGTTTTGATATAATTGTGTATTCTGTTTACTACAATGCTATATATATATTTGACTCGGGGATAAAAGTATAAGAATTCATTTTTCTCATTTTCATCACAAAATTGTAAATTAAATGATTGACAAGATTTTTAACATTGTAGAAAAAACGGTATCGATAAATATTCTTTGAGAGTAAACTTCAAGTTATTCATTCTTTATTCTTGACCGAAGTAAAATTGACAGAAATGTAATTTTTATTACGCATCTTATCTACCTATTCTTATCTACAATAAATTCCTGAATTTTTATCTATTGATCCGTGCTATTTCATGTAATGTAATGTATAATGTTATCGCACATTTTCTCATGTCTGGCAATGAATCATAAAATTTAAATTCTCGCTGTTTTATTTCTTCTAGGTCTTTCCTATCAGGCGGATAAGGTTGAAATAAATGTTCAGGGGGCCCCGAAGTGCCCCCGCTGTGACCAGAGAGTATATTTTAATGAAGAAAAAAAGGCCCTTGGTAAAACTTGGCACATTCAGTGCTTCAATTGCTGTAAGCTTTTAATGTTTAATATCGATTTACTTTTAACATCAAATGAATATTATTATTAAGTTTCAAGATGATATATTGATCGATACATTTAATATATTGATCTTTATTAAATCTGTATAAGGATTTATAATCTCATTTTAGCGATACATGCAAAAGTATGAATGGGAGACATTAATTTGATTACAAAGTATATCATGTACTTTTATGGTCAAAATTAATGTAAAAGCTGGAATTATTTGCTGACATATATTCATTGGTGATACATATAAATGATGATAAAATTAAAATAAATCAAATCAAAATTCTAAGCCAACGACAGGTTAATAACAAGAGATGAATTCTAAATTGATACCCAATGGAATTTCGTAATCATAGATAATATAATCTGCTGTCAAATATATGAACAATTTTTACCAACAATGAATAATTTGGCAGTATAGTGGCAGTACAGTATCAGATCTACTGTTGAATACCGTGACCCGTCAAAACGGCCCCGACAAAACGGCCCCGACAAAACGGCCCCGACAAAACGTCCCCTACTGCTATATCTTAGGGTTAGGGCTGAAAATAGGATCGGGTTAGGGTTAGAATTGAAGCTGGGGTTAGTCATACGGTTAGGGTTAAGATTTGAGTTACTTAGGGTTGCGGTTATTAAATAATTGACGGTTGTTAAATAAATGACAGGGCCGTTTTGTGGGCTTGCTGTATTCGGGGCCGTTTTGTCTGGCTACCGCTGAATACAGTACAAGCAAAGTTGTAGATTAATGAGATAGAGACTATTTAGATTAATCTAGTCATGGAATGCGTTGAATTTGTTGATGAAACAGTCTCTCGGTATCAGACGATTGGTTCCCTGTAGTAAATGTAATGTATTCAATGTGTTTGTGTCATGACATTGTATACTGTATAGCATTCTTTTCATTCTCACATCATGTGAAATATAATGCATAGTGGGCCAAGCGATGCAGTAGTTTTGTAATGCCACTTAAAATGTTTTGTAAACAAAGATAATTGTTTCATTTTGAATTACAAATAGTTGATATAATGTCGCTGCAGTTGAATTTTAGCATGAATCTGATAAAAATAAGATCATATTATTGCCAGTATTTTGAACAAAATACTGAAGTTAATTTTATGCTATCACTGACATTGGTGAATATATTAAAACTTTTAAAATATGCTATTAGATTGCGCTCAATACAATTTCTGAAAATTATAAGTAACAGTGAATTACTTAGAAATATCATGTATATTTAATTATCGATTGTGCATCAAAGTATAGGCATATCTTGTAGATATTTCACTACTGTTAATATGTTACGTTTATAACATTACATTTTTATTGTCATCATTCTTGAAATTACTCCACATTTTTATATTCAGACAATTTATGATAAATATGTCCTTCTTATAATGCTGACATTAATATTTAATTAATCTTATTACTAAAACGTTCAGACAAATGTAAGAAATCACTCGGCAGTACCAACTACAACCAACTCAACGACCAACTCCTCTGCACTCCCTGCTACAAAAAAGCCGACACCCTCAAACCCTGCAATGGGGCCGCATACGTCCCAGGCTACGCTGGTCTCAGCCCCTCCATCGCCCCCGACGATCGCTTCGGTGAGCCCCCTCGTCGGAGCACCACCTCAGATGCCACTGAGATCTGGGTGAACGACTCCAAGAGATCCTCTGGAAGTCAGGAGTACCTTGTGGAAATGGGCAAGGGTGATGTTCGAGGTGCCGGATACACCGAAACTTGGGTTAACAGCGGGAGTAGTGCCTACTCATCCCCCAGCCAGGGGAGCCGCGAGGACCTCAGAGCCGGCTGGGCAGGTAGCCCCAAACCTACTGGATTCAGAGAGATCGTAAATTCATTCGATGGGGAGCAAGGGAGAGGACAAGATGATCCGACTAATTTTCTTTTCAGTCAGGGTTTCAGTATGGGAAATGGGAAGGGAGAGGAGTCCCAGGGGGAGAGCCAAAGGGAGCTGAGGGGGTCTACGTCGGGGGTGATGAACCCGATGAGAAGCCAGATGGGTGCGAGGGCGAGCGCTAAGTTCCAGGCGAATGGTACAGTGGTGGATAGGAATGACCCGGAATGCTGTCCGCAGTGTGGGAAGAGGGTTTACTTTGCGGAGGAGATCAAAGTTTTGAAGAGAAAGTGGCATCGTCTTTGCTTTAAGTGCGGTCAGTCAATAATAATGTATTTTATAATGTTAGTTTTATTAGATTATACCAATACTTTTATAGTATTCATATTGGATTTTGTGGATAGAAACAAATGTATAATGTCAAGCTGAAAATTATACTTTTGTAATTTTGCATTTTATCAGCTGATCATAGCAAAAAGATTATAACTGTTGTTATAACCTATAACTGTTGGATATAATAGATGTCATTTACATAAATATATGTATATGACATTACAATATATTAGATACATAAGTGTTGCATGCATTGTATGTACAATGTTGAACATACACTGCAGTATAAAACATAATTAATGCATTGTTAAATTGACATTGCTACTTGGTACACTATTATATATTTGCTAATTAAAACTTGGTCTCTTCACTTGCATTGAATTTAACTTTGCTCATCTGTTAACATAATTACTGGACATCATTCGATTCTATAATGAATTGTTTTTATGATGCAATTAAAGGGAACGGGTCATAACGATCCACGGTCAGTTCTGATCAGTTACTCGGGCCAACTGAGAGTCAGTTTAGCCTTTTATACAAATTAATGGAATACACTGACTTATTATAATTTTCTAAAAATAATCACAACAAGATGATATATCTTTTGAGTTGTTAATGTTGGTATCTCATACAGATATTTTATTGTGAATTTTAAGTGTAAAGTTCTTATTTATATCATCGTTTATAAGAATTTTATTTCATTTTTAGCTATAAAAATAGAAAATATTATTTCTGACTAGTTAGGTGCAAAATAGATTGTAAAATTAAGTGCAAACAGTTGATTGTGATTAAAAATACAAAACGGGACGAATTGACTCTTATTGAGCCGAACTGACTTAAAACGGGCCAATTATCCGGTCCGAATTGACCATGAGGCGAAATGACATGTATTCCTAATCAAATCTCTGCACAATTTAATCTAGAGTGGATTAGAATGTAAATAATGTCTGATTAACTTAATTATGTGATCTAATTAGATATTTTTCAAGTATCATAAATACTTTTATCAAATTATCGAGCAAAGATTCCAGATATATAAATATTTTAATATTACTAAGCCTTTCTTTAATATTACTAAAAGTATGAGAAAAAATACAATACATATATAAGAAATTTACTTTAAGCATTATAAATTCTGTCGCATGTTTGAAAGTGCACATTATTTTATAAAGCTTATTATTGAAATCATTAAAATATATATTCTCAATTTTATACAATATGCCTTACTTGAAATTATATAATAAAGTATAATATCTATTATATAAATTCAATACCATGCAGTCTGCTACAGTTACAACATACTACTTATAGTGCTTATGCTTATGTATACAATGCCTTGTGTATAAAAGTGTAATAAAACGTACAATGAATTATTTAAGGCTCTTTTAAAGTATTGAGCTTAATACTTGTCGTTAGCATGATAACATTTGTATTATATTTTAGCTTACGTAAGCTAATGGTTATCTTAGATCGCGTAAGCTAAGCTTATGACTTATAATAATGATCTTATAGCTTTTGATCTGGTTCTGGACACAATGAGTAGAAAATAGAATTAACATTGTTTAACCACTATCAGTATATATATGCTAATAATATGACTAAAAGGCTACAAAGTTGAATATTTCATAGTAGGCTAGTATTAATAATGATCATCTTGAGATTATTTATAAAGAACAACAATGTTTAGTTGATCCAGTTTTTTATTATAGATCTGATTAAATAATGAATTTCTTGCTTTCGGTTTATATTGGTATAGCTATCAGATGCTTTGTTGCTAAATTTCTATTAATGCTAAAATTTTATTTTAGTGATAATATTTAATTTTAAAACGTTTCAAGTTCACTTCTATGCATGAACCTCGCTTTATAATTCTGCGTAAAATAATAGTTCTTCGAAAATCTAGCACAAAAATTAATTATTGTATGAATTCATTACAGAAATGAAACTGTGATTGAAATTATTATTTACTAAACTTCTGCATTAGATACAAAATCAGAGACAAAAAGACAAAGTTTTATACTGTTAAAGCAGTATAAAAAATAAAAGCTATTGTTCTTTATTTTTTCAGTGAAATGTTCCAAAACTTTGGAGCCTGGTCGTTTCAACGAACACGAATCATCCCTCTACTGTCAAACTTGCTACGGCAAGCAGTTTGGGCCCCAGGGCTACGGCTTTTCGGGCGGGGCAGGGGGTCACGTGATGGCTGCTGAGCCAATGGACAGAGCCTCTAGGCTGAGCGTAGGCGGGGCTTATGATCAGGGCTCGCTAGCCAAGGGGAGAACGTCACTCAGTCAGCCTTACAGTGCTGGGATTAGGTGAGAGGATGTTTTATATGTGATTATTGATAATTTTTATTTGATTCAGATTTTTTGATAATTCAGAAATTTGATAATTTTCAGAATTTTCAGATTCAGAAATTTGATAATTTTCTTGATCTCATGTTTTGAGCCAATTATATTTTCTAGTTAATATAGAAAGATTTTCAGGCTAATTTCAGTTTTTTTTATCATTTTCATATGAATTGTGTTCTTTGTCTATAAGAGAAGGTGAGCAATTTGGATTAGGGTGCGAGGGGTGGCGAAGTTTGAGATTGATTTGTTGTAAATTAGACAGATTTGTTTGAAATTGGAAATATTTCTAGAAAATCATGTGCTTATTGATTGAAATATAATATGTATTCAGACTGTGTTTATAAATGACATATGTTTTCATTGTCATTGAATTTTGTTGTGTAATAAAATCAATGCTGCATTGATGGCAACAAATTGCATCTGCTTAAAAGTAAACCTTGTATAAATTAAACATATCTCATTCTGCAACCATCAGGTGTATTTAATTTAGAAGAAGGGGGGAGGGATTGGATTCAATCTCTTTTGTTTTTTTTGCAAATTTTGGCTATGAAAAATATATACTAAGTAACAATTGAAAGTATTAAAATTTGTATTTTTTTATGAAATCGGATTCTATTGGTAATTATAATTTAGATTCTAATATGTTTTCAGTTTGCAACTATCAGTGAATTAGATAAGGTGATGATAAAAATGTAAATATTACACAACGGAAATAGAAATGAGTCACTTCCACTATTATTTATATATAACATATTATCCCAAATTAATTTTAATTAGAGTAATTTAAATATCTCTTATTATTCATGTTACTACAGTTAGAGGATACAGCGACTGTCATGACTTAACCATTATTTTAGTTCATCACTAATTATGTCCAACATTGTAATCACGAATTATTAATATGCAAACACTAATAATTATTATTCAGGTAAACAAAACAATTAAGCAAATGCCACAAGTGTGTTAATAATTCTGATACAGAGATAATTAATGTGATTCATTTCTAAAACAAATATAAATATGGAATGAATGATTTTTTGTTATCTTTACATAGTAAGAATTACTTGCATAGCTGTTTTATTAGTTTAAACTTTATGATTTTTAAGTACATAGTATCACAAATAATGATTCATTTCGTTAAAACTGATGCGAGTAAATGATGCTGAAGTCATTTGTTTATTCTAAGCGTACATACCAATAATACTGGTGTGATGAATTCACGCATTGGTCTAATTCATTGATAAATTATTCATGCAGTGTAAAAACAAGGTTCAAAACAAGTTCCCATGCTCTGAATCTAGCTTCAAAACAGACTCGCCCGTGCATATAACCTAACCCTAACTCTAATCCAAACCATAACCTTACCCCCAATCTTAACCCTATTCTCAACAGTGTCAAACAAGGGTGATTCTTTCAGGGAAGCTCAGTATGCAAATAACTGATATAGCGGACCCCTGAGTTAGCCCAAGAATTGGCAAAGTGGGCTCTTCAATTTTTTTTCGAATTTTTCAATAATGCTTTTAAAACAATTATTTAGCGAGTTTGAGAAATCAGACACTCATTCTTTGGTTTGGTTACGTGAGATATTTCACTTTAAACTGTCGCACACTTACTGAGTCTTGCTGGCCTACAATCGCCAACTTCTTGTCAAGTTCTTGAGTATAGTACCAGAGTTTTATTGTAATTAGATTTATATTTAAAATGCATTGATTTGATCTGTTTACCACTCTGGGTTTCGTTCTATCTCTATCTATCTGTCACTCTGTCTATCTGACTGTCTGTCTGTCTCCTTGCCTATCTGGATAAAAGCAACTATAACTTATAGTTGTTTTAAAAGATAAAACTTTAAAAATATCTTATAGACTATAAGATATTTTTTAGGCTTTTTCTTTCTGTTAAACTATTTGAGATATTTGAATCCTGTCTTGTTGACCTAATTTACTTGAGTTTCTTATTTCTGCTTTGTTTTCTGATTGAACAGTGAAGTGTACAGCGAACCAATCACACTCAACGTTACTGAACCAATCAAAGGAACTCATGAATGGACCGAGGCCTTCTTTTATCCAAGATAAACACAAAGGAGTTGCAGCAAGGTCTTATTTTTATCAAGCTCCTCCCAGTAACTAAAAATGCACCTATTTAATTACATCTCGGTTAACTCGAACCTACCCCTAACCCTAATTCTAACAATAAAATGAAACAATAGGTCTAAGAGTGTCCAATTAATGTCTATTTTAAAACATATTAACCTACATTAAGCTAAGTTACTGGGTTAAGAGGCTGGACTTGATAGAAACGATGCCTAGATAGAGATACTTTGCTAAAAAAGTTATAGGTTATAATAACAGAAAACTGAGCTGTATTAGATCAAGAATTTATTATAAGAACAAAATTTTGATCAAATGTGAGATATATGTTATATATGAAGCCAGATTTGTAATGTGTATGCTTTTATGCCTTTCTATATTCATTATGCTCAATAATACCTCAGAAATTAAAGTTATGTTATATAATATTAGTCTTATTCTTGACTATACATAATAATAAAGTTATATTGTCATATATTTGAACAACTGTTTTCAAATAATAAAATTATTATAAATTTTGTTACTGTTTTAGAGCCTCTTTAATGTTATAATTGCTTGCTGTCTGTGTTTTATATATTAAGTCTAAATTATTTGTTTTAATCGTTACTTTTTATGCTCGTTGTATTTTTTATATGCTGTGTGTATTCTTTGTTTATAATAATGATCTAAATTTCTGAAATAGTTTTGTCTAATATTATATCTGGAATTGTTTACAATCTTGTTTAAAAACTTATAAGAGAAATGCAATTAAATAGATATAAATAATTGAACATATATATTAAATTGCTTAATTGTAAATGTTATCCACGTTTCTTTAATAATAACAATAATAATAATAATAATAATAATAATAATAATAATAATGATTAATATTCTTATAAATATTAGTTTATGTAATAAAAAATAATATTATATGTCTGTCTATGATAAAGCTAAGTTTTTATTGAGAATTACATCGAATATGTATAAATCTTGTAAATACCTATGCTATTTTAAACAATTATGTGCAATTTTTAAAAACAGTTTTGTAAATTAAATAAAGATATAGCTTAGTAGTAAATTTATTTTAATTTATTTCGTTTTGATATTTTTGAATTGTTCATAGATGTGTTGAGAAAATCTTCATTGATAATCGATCGAATCAATGATCGATTTAATCGATCAATTATTGATGTGATCGATTAATTGAAGTGATTTCAATGAAAATGATGATAGAGAACAAGTTTTATTGGCTTTTTAAGGGATTGAGGATATATTCAGCGATTATGTATTTTACTAATCTCTGAAGGAAGAGAAATTAGTGGTCAATGTTATTAATTTGCTTCTGCGTGTTTAATTGGCATCAACTTTATCTTGCTGTAACTAATAATATAAATTTACATCATAACTAAATACACACTAAACGAGCTGATGTGACGTCAATTAGCAAGCAAGGAAGAAAAGTATTGTGTAATCTTAATTTAAAATTATTATGGTATTAATAAATTTATTTCAACAACTATGTAAATGTATTAAATAAACACAGTAGCGTAATATTACACAATGAATTCATTGATGAAATATAATTTTATTGCACACCTTTTTTAACTGAGAATTTTGACGTATATAAGTACTAACTGTTATACTTAATGTGTATACAACATAAATCGTTGCTGCACTAACACGGTATAAAATTGTAAGAAAATATTTTGAATAAGTTGACATTGGATGACTGATAAAATATCTATTAATAAAAAACTTTTAAACTCAAGTTAATAGTTAAAATGCTAACAATGAGAGATGAAATAAACTATTTCATAATGAAAATATTATATTTATATACATAATATTTTCATAATTTCTTAATGTTGCATTTAATGGTTGCTGTGTAATCATTTATTGTATTGTTAATGTTTTCATTAAGTATGCTTTCATTTCTTTTGCTTAACTTCATAGACATAATTTGCTTTAATTATAATATTTTTTCCTAACTGGCATTCATCGAATAATGTTGAAATTTTATTTTAAAATTATTACCAATAGCCAAATTTTTGAGTGTTTTAAATAGTTTTATTGTTACAAATTTCTACCAGAATTAGATTAAAGTAAATGTTATTATATATAATAATTCTGTTATATTACTATATCATATATGTATATTGAT
>JAQIXG010005934.1:0-10887 GCA_034700105.1 Oconnorella tubifera
GTCTAGACAGAGTCTAGACAGAGTCTAGACTGTCTTGACAGTCCGGACAGAGCCTATACAGAGTTTAGACTCTCTAAACTGTAAACTGTCTAGTCTAGACTTTGTCTAGACAGTCTAGATAGTCTAGACTGTCCAGACTGTCTAGACAGAGTCTATACTGTCTAGATTGTCTAGACAGTCTAGACTGTCTATATAGAGTCTAGACTTTCTAGACTGTTTAGTTTTGACTTTGTCTTGACAGTCTAGACAGTCTAGACTGTCTCGTGTCAAGACAGTCTAGACTTTGTCTAAACTCTCTAAACTGTCTAGACTCTGTCTAGACAGAGTCTTTTTTTATTTTTTTATTTTTGTAAAAAGCGAACGCAGGGGCGGCGGCGGGAGTGATCATCCATCTCCTGTCCTACATTCCTTGGTTTTTCCTCAACGTCCGCTACGACACCCTCTCGTACGCTACCAAGATGTCAGTGTCCCTGGTCAATAACTTCGCGATGGCCCTGGGCTGTACGCAGCTGGCCAAGTTTGAAAACACCGGTCGGTAGTTCATTGGCGTAGGCAAGAGGGGGGGGGGGTTTAGATGTTAAAACCCCCCATTGGCTTAATATTTGTTTTAAGGTTTAGGTTAAAGGTTACGTTTAACGTCTGGATTACCGTATTATAAGAATGATATTGAAGACGTAGCTGTCAATTTAAGCGTCTTACTAATGGGTGCAGCTAGTTAGATAAATAGCGAGCTCTCCGGGATTCGAACCTGGAACTACCGATTTAGAATCCAGTGCTTTAACCACTTCTCTAACGGGCCATGACTGTTAGAGAAGTGGTTTTAAAGAAGGGTTCACTTAAATAAGAAAAAACAGAACAATTGTTTGTAACAATTTTTTATACTTTAAATATAAATATTTCTCAATCCAACCCCCCCCCCCCCCATCATAAATTTCTGGCTACGCCACTGGGGTAGTTTGACATATTCTTTTAACGAATTAACTTTTAATTTAATTAATTAATTAATTAGGAAATTATATATAGGTTAGATTCGTTATTAAGTAATTAAAATTCGGATAATATGAAGTATTTTAAGGTAGTTATAGGCTTAGTTATTACAAATGGCGATATTATTTTAAAGGGTGGAGCAAGTTAACATAATATTTAACAGTTATGGGATTCAAGTCATGAACTTGGCAGACTGTGGCTTCCAAGTTCATAGCCTTTTCCCTTGATTTTATCATTTCTTAAAAGTTCAATTTTATATAGGAATAGGATTGCAGTGGTCTAACATCAATGCCCCCCTCAATGTTGATGAGAATCTAACATTTCGTGACGTCATCGTTATGTTAATTGTTGACATCATTTTCTACTCACTAGTCGTCTTCTACTTTGACTCTTTTCTTCCGGGGGAGTTCGGGGCGTCTCACTCCTTTTATTTCCCTTTCACGGTGGGTAGAATTTTTATATTTTTATCTATGAAACTTATTTAACAGCAAAACGAATGCTTCATTTTATTTCTAGGAGGGAGGTAGCCGGTTCCAAGGAAGAGCGAGGCTTTCATTCTAGGATGCAGGGGAGATTTTCTCCCTCTCTCCTCCCAAAAAAAATAACAAATCTCTCGATCCTTTTTCGTCAATCCCATTGTCACCTAATTCAAAATATGATAGTCGCCATCTAGCGAATGTACTTTTTAACAAAGCTTTCGACAGGTATTTATTTTTTGTGTAAAGGACTAAACATTTTTGTGACTTATAGAAATGGTATTGGTTTGGACGGAGCGATAATGCGGTCAAACCGGATACGGAACTGGCAACGGGGGAAGTGGTTGATGACTTTTCCCACGCGTTTGTGGAGCCCCCTAGACCCGGGGCTAAAATTGGGATACGCATTGCTAATCTGCATAAGGTTGTCAATTTTGAAATTATTATGAAACTTAATATAAATATTGTGAAAATCTTAAGTAAATGGAATATATTGAATTAAAGAATTAGCGAATTGTTGAATGAATGAATGAATGAATGAATGAATGAATGATGGAATGAATGAATCAACAGATGAATAAATTAACCAATGAATGAATGATTCAATGAATGAGTGAAATGATCAATGAATGATTAAGTGAATAAACAGACGACGCATAAAACATATTACTAGCAATAAAATTAATTTATTATAATTGATTTATTACTGACAAAGTACTAAATACATCAGAAAAAGAATACATATAAATACTTTTTTATTTATTTTTATCTTTGTAATTTTTTTTTTAATTTTATAAATTGTACAGTCGTACGCCCCCCGCTCTAAACCCGCGGTGGTCAACTTGTCCTTTGACCTCTACGAGGGTGACATCATCGCTTTACTGGGTCACAACGGCGCGGGAAAAACAACCACAATGTTTATGCTAACAGGTTAGTACAACATCTAACCCTCACCCTAAACCCTCTAAGTGTTTACTTTTGCTTAGTTTTGAGTTTAGTGACTTTTTAAAAATTGATTTAACAATATTGTATATCATCTAACCCTAATCAATATCATCAATATCGTATATTGTATAGTATATCATCTAACCCTAATCCTAAAGTTTTATGTTTTAAATAATAATATCTGAATATTTTGCTTTTACAATCAAGCTGAAATCCTAAATAGTTTTGTTTAATTTAGTGTGTATTTTTTCAGGTTTCCTGATCCCTACACGGGGGACTGCTTATTTCAACAACATGGACATGAGGAGGGACATGCTTCGTATCAGACAGAACCTAGGACTTTGTCCACAACATGACATTTTATTCGATAATCTTACCGTCACCGAACATTTTAAGTTCTTTGCTCTCGTTCGTATCCCCCCCGTGTCCCCCTCCCGTGTCCCCCTCCTACTCTCAACAAATTTGTGCACCCCTAAGCCCACACATGCACATTCCCAAACACACACACACACACACGCAACACGCACACACACGCACACACACATACACGCTCACATGTGCACAGTTGTTTTATATTTTAAAGTTTTTGTACAGTTGTATTCCCATTGTACAAAAAACTCTCAATATAAAACAACTGTGCACATATTGTGTATTGTTTATTACAGTTGTTATAAACAAAATTTCTCCTTGATATTTTCTTTTTGTATAATACCTAGTAGTAAACCCGTGAAATATCCGGAAAAAAATAAAAACAACATTACCATTTTTTATTAATTTCTTATTCTAATTCAAATTGATAAATAGAATTTTACCAAGATACATGCATATAACAAGCGAGTGTATAATGTTATGCATTCTGTATGTAGAATTTTATACAGAGCATATAATAGAGTTGTGGAGTCTTTTGTTTTATTAAATATATATAATTTATTATTTTTTAATTTATTGGATTAATAATTATTATTATGAATTAGGTTTTTCATTGTCAGTTAAAAGGCTGCTCGTTCTCTAAAGTTAACTCGGAGGTAAAGGACTACATTAAGTCGCTTCGTTTGGAGAATAAACGTTCCACTTACTCCAAGAATCTATCCGGGGGAATGAAGAGAAAGTTATCCGTGGGGATTGCTTTAATTTCAGGCTCAAAGGTTATCTACTTATCTTTTAACTAATTTTTTTACTAGTCTTTTAACTAGAATACTATCTTTCTACATATCTAGTATTTTATCTTGTATAATATCTTTCAACATATCTAGTATTTTATCTTGTATAATATCTTTCTACATATCTAGTATTTTTAGTTATCTTTTTAGTTATCTATTACAGGGTCTAATACCTTTTACTTAACTAGTCTTTTTATATATATTTATTTATTTTACTTAATAATTATAATTGTGACTGGCTTTAATTGTTAATTCTATCTTACGAATGATTCCAGTTAGTAATACAAACTTTTAATGTTTCGTTTTTCAACAAAAAATTTGGAACTGTGATTTTTTATTATTTTTGAATGTTAGTGATTTTTTTATGTAGTTTGTGATCCTTGATGAGCCTACCTCTGGGATGGACCCTGAGGCCCGTCGGCAGACCTGGGACGTCCTTCAGACCCACAGGGCTGGTCGGACCATCATCCTGTGCACCCACTTCATGGATGAGGCAGACCTGCTCGGGGACCGCATCGCTGTGATGGCAGAAGGGACCCTGCTCTGCTATGGGAGCTCCATGTTCCTCAAGAAAACTTACGGTAAATGTTCCAAGTTTAGTTATACGTGGAAATATATCAACTGATATATTTCCAGTAAAACTATAGATAAATATTTACATTTCCCAGGGATCGGTTACCACTTTACCATTATCCGCACCCAAGAATCTAAATCCAAGAAACTGACGCGTGTCATTAAAGAGTACGTAACAAGTGCCACGTTAGAAAGTAAGTATGGAACCGAACTCGTCTACATGCTACCCAGCGAGCAAGTGGGGGCATTCGAAACCCTTTTTGAGTATTTAGAGCGAAACAGAGCAGAATTGGGGATATTAAGTTTTGGAGCATCAGTCACAACCATGGAGGAAGTTTTTCTAAGGTTTAAAAATTAATATTTTCTGATAAATTTTAAACTTTAATTTAATTACTTTATATTGTGTGTTTTTAATGCTGATATTTCAAAAACACTAAATTAAAAAAATTATTAAATTTAGATGGGCACAAAAATGAAGTCAATTTCTTATATTTTGAGTATTGTACAGATTTAAAATTGTGTTAATTAAGTTTATTTTCTTATTCATTCGCCAGAGTTGGTGAGGCATTTGAGCATTCACTAGATGTCCTGCATAAATCAGAGCTAGCCAAACGTCCCCCCAACCCTCCCGCTAAAAAACCCACCTCCTCCCAACTCCTCTCCAGACTGTTTAAAAAGCAGCACACCCCGGCGCCAGCCCAGCCCATTGCCTCCTTAGAAGCCGCCACCCCGGTCGAGACCCCCCAGGGCCCCCACCCACCCTCCTCTTCCTCCACCATGCAGCGCTGGTCGTCCGAGACCCTCGATACGGTCCCCAGCAAGCCCTCCCTCTTTAACTGGGCCATAGGGGCGATAGGGAAGGTCCGCTTTGGAGGCCGTCATGGGCGCCTTCCTGTACAAGGCATCCCAGAGGAGCAAGGGGAAGAGAATCCTGGGTCCCTGCCCCTAGTCACGCAGAGCGCCGGGGCCCTGGGGGGCCTTAACGAGCACAGGGCCCTGGACCAACTGGCTGCCGCCAGACGGCTAAGCGTCATACCGGCCGATGACGTCACGAATGACGTCACTATCGTACAGCGTGACGTTTTAACAAGTCATTCTAACGCTTCCATTGACTCGGATACGACGATTAAAAGTTTTATAGCTCCCTCCCCCTGGAGGAGTCTTCATCGGGAGGGGGTGGAGGGGAAGGTGGAGAGGGAGAGGGAGGGGGAGCATGAGGAGAGGGAGGGAGAGGGAGAGGAGAAGAGAGTGAGTGAGGGAAAGAGAAGGAGAAGTACGAAGAAAGGAAGAAAGAGCACGCTAGTGGGACAACTTAAAGAAGTTCCAGAAGATGAATTAGAAGAACTTGTTATACAGAGTCAGTTTTATTTTATTTTCTAATATTCATTCGCCAGATGACTGCAGTTGTTTTAGCTTATATTTAACATTCATTCGCCAGATGACGGCAGTCGTTTTAGGTTTTATTTATTATTCATTCGATAGATGGCGGCAGTTTCCAGTTAAAATCACTGCATCAAATCATTCAGTTAGCCATAATACTACTATACTAATTTATTAATTAGCATCTAATTTCGTTTCTGTTTGTTTATAGGTTCATCGAGCACGCTCAGTGGGGGGGCAGATGGCAAGTTGTAAATAATTTTTATTTGAACATTAGAATTATTTAATTTTTTGGAGTAAAAAATGATATTATTCTTGAATATAAACTTGAATTGCTACTGATCACTCTGCAAGTGATGACGTAATAGAAATACTTGTTTGGTGACGTCATGACTTCTTGTTGTATTTCATTTATCTTGTCTGATCAATCACAGGAGAGACAGACAGACAGACAAACCAGATGGACAGACAGACAAACTTTCGTTGACTAAACATATAGAGACAAAATTTCAACGCACTAAAGACAAAAATTAATTTGAATACCAAATCATACTATTGTGAAATGCATTGTTAAATGAATTTAATAAAGAAATAAAATTGAATAAAACCTGCACAAATGATAATATAAGAACAAAAAAACATCCGCTGTTACTGAATTTCATATAAATTACCCCAAACTTCAATTTATTTTAGCTTTTCAGATAAAGTTTCACAAGCTAACGGGCCCCCGGCGCTACCTGCTCCACTACCGCGCCCTGATCGTCAAGCGCCTCATACACACGGTGCGCAACCTCTCCATCATCATCGCCCAGATCCTCATCCCAGCGATCTTCCTCATCATCTCCTGCATCGTCAGCATCACCCTCCCTGGCATCCCCGAGCCCCTCCCTCTCTCCCTTAATCTCTCCCAGCACTTCCCCAAGGCCCTTGACCCCTGGATGGCCCAGGCGTCCCTCGGGGCCGTCGCGGGGCGCATTCGCGACGCGTACGTGTCCAACGCGATGTCGCCTCATGACGTCAGCATTGATTTCAGTTCATTGGATGATTATTTGTTGTCGGAAGCTGGAAAGAACAAGGAGAGGTTCCTCTGGACTCATTTTGTGGGAGCTTCCTTTGTGGAGATCACTCCGGTCACTCCGGTCATCACTGGTCACTTTGACGATAATTCATATCACGCAATTGCAATGTCATTGGCTCTGGTTGATCGCGCGATATTGATGGCGTATTCACCGCAGGGGACCGGAAGTTATTCAATAGCTACAGTCAATCATCCGCTGCCTAAAGCGTTCAATCGCTTCGTGCATGATAGGTGAACAGATTATAATATTAATATTTTTTGGTATAAATTTTAATTTAAAAGCCTAATACTTCATTTATTGCAAACTTTTTTATTTACACTAAAGGGAATGAGGGAGCATTTGCCCCCTTCTGAAAATATACATCCAATTTCTTGAAATTTAAAAATAACATTACCCGATAAGATCATTTTTTTATTATAACCAATATGAAAATTTTCATCATTCTTTTTTTCAGGATTTGCATAATTATTGAGGCTCTTCTTAAAAAATTGAAATTTATTAAATATTAAAAAAACATTTATAACAAACAAGAACAAAAAAGTGAAATCTTGTTTCTTCTTCTTTTCATTCAGAATCAAGCGCGGTTTCTTATCGGCTTTCATCTTTGCGTTTCTTCTACAATTTGGCATGGCGTTCCTCCTCAGTTCCTTCATAATCCTGCCCATCAGTGAACGGGCAGCTCGTTCCAAACATCTACAGTACATGAGTGGTGCTGGTGCTTTCAGTTACTGGAGCATGACCTTCATCTGGGACTGCATCAACTATCTGGTTGTTGTTCTTTTGATGATTGTTGTCTTTAACGCGTTCCGCATTGATGAATATCTCTTTGGAAGTAACTTACTGTGAGTAAGAAGATATTTAAGAGTAAATGTACATATGTTCATAAATTTTGGCAAACCTTTTGTATGCTGATCACTCTGCAAATTGATTGAGACTTTTTTATTAAATGTGTTCTATATTTACATATTGACGTTTAATTCTTGTTTCTGATGTTATCAATGTGTTGGATCTATGTTAAGTTATATGCTTATGTTAAGCTATCTGTTTATGTTAAACTATGCGTTTACATTTATCTATATGTGTTTATCTTAAGCTATGTGTTTATACTAAATATGTTTATGTGACGCTATGTGTTTATGTGAAGCTATGTGTTTATACTAAATGTGTTTATGTGAAGCTATGTGTTTATTATGTGAAGCTATGTGTTAATGGTAATGATACTGTATGCCTGGGTGATGTTGCCCTTTGTCTACATTGCCTCTTTCATACACAACGATGCGTCCAGTGGATTCATATTCACCACAGTCATCAACATCATGGCAAGTAAGTAGCACATCTTACTAACATTATCAATTTCTTATTTATTTAACTTATCTGTTTGGTATTATATACCACTTTATTCTGCTACATAATATAATAGTATATTCTAGCAAAAAGCCCGTTCCAAGCCGGGCTTAGAATATTTGTCAATGCAAGTTTTTATAACGCATTTATTCATTCTATAAATCTTACATATACTCCGTATTATGACTGTTATTTGAAAACAAGAACATCTTGATTTTTAACTGTACGTTTGTTTGTACCTCTGCTTGTACGTTTGTATCTCTGCATGTATGTTTGTTTGTACCTCTGCTGGTACGTTTGTTTGTATCGCTGCATGTACATTTGTTCGTATATCTGCTTGTACCTCTGCCAGCCTCTATCGCCCTGGTGCTTGTCCACGTGCTCAACCTGCCAAGTATAGACATGAAGTCTCTGGCTGATGTCTTTGAGTGGATCTTTTACGTGTTTCTACCTGGCTACTGCTTCAGTGGTGCCATACAGAGCATCTACTGCAATTACCTGGCACTCAAGCAATGCAATCTTGTCTTTGAGATGGATGGATGCCAGCTGCTGCCACCTGGTGCCACCAATCTTTGCTGCCAGGGTGCGTTACCTCTCCCATTGTTCTCATTTCCAGCTGTTTCTATTTCCAGCTGTTCCCAATTTTAATTGTCCCCATTTTGAGGGAATGTTATTTGAAATCAGATCAATTATTATAGAACAAAATCAGCAAAGAAATGTTAGAAGTAATACACTGTAGTAAGAGAAAAAGTGAGGTTCTCATCTGAATATAAATATTACATGTTATAATAATGATGATTATGATAATGACGATGATGATGATGATGATTATGATGACAACAACGACGATGATGATGATGATTTACTAGGCCGTTGTGGTAAGTCATGCATAACAATGAATCCCAATTACTTGGGCTGGACTCAGCCAGGCATAGGCAGACCCTTGGTCTTCATGGCCATCCATGGATGCATCTGCTTCGCCCTCCTCATCCTCCTGGAGTCCAGCGGCTTCTGGACCACCCTAAGGTCCAGACGGGTAGGTACCCCACAGCCAGTCAGGGGGCCCCATTAGGAGGGAGTGGGATGAGAGCGGCAAGAATTTGTTAGATTCACTGGGCAGTGCTGGAATTGATAAGTGGGAGGGGGTCAAAATTGATATTTTTGTCAAAGTGAGGGGGTTGGGAGAGAGAAGTGGGAGGGTTGAGATAGGGGGGGATAGAAGAAAAAATGGGAAGAAATGGGAGGATATAAAAATTTATAATATAAATTTCTATAATTTTGTAAATTTCTATATTGTGTTAATTTAAATATTTAAATATTTCTAAAAAAAATCTATTTTTGTAAATTTCTGTATTTTAAAGGAGCGTCGCAAGATGGCGTCTGTGGACAAAAAACTTTTCTCTCGACGTTCCTCAGAACTGACGGAACTGATAGAAGACAGTGACGTCATCGCAGAGAGGAATCGCATCCTATTGGTTGATCCTTACTTGGTCAAAGAAAGGTTCACTTTGAAAGAAAACGTCACGACCCCCCAGAAGAAAATGGATTCTATCATAATTAGAGAGGTGTGTCAATTTTTTATTTTTTCTAGTTTTTGATTGATATTAATGTATAAATTCCATCACTTATAATAATATATTAAAAAAACACAAACTACACTGCGTACTAATTATAATAATTATAATTAATTAGGATTTAATACACGAGTTATACATCCATTATAATGCAATAATGCTGCGCTTCTTGTATTTAATATACATTATATAAGTTAATATAACATTTAGACAAATATAATTATATATTTGTCTATATTTATCTAAGTACAAATATTCGCTTTTTTACCATACATATTTGATTATGTATTTCTCGTAGTGCAATGTTTACAGAAAATATTTTTTAATGCAGATGAGTAAATACTATGGGGGCACGTTCCGCGCAGTCGACAGCCTCTGCTTTGGGGTTCAGCAGGGGGAGTGCTTTGGTCTGCTGGGGGTCAACGGGGCCGGCAAGACGACCACTTTTAAAATGTTGACGGGGGACGAACCCATTTCATCGGGGGACGCTTATATGATGGGGCACAGCGTGACCCATGATATTAGGGGGGTGAGGAAAATTGTGGGATACTGCCCCCAGTTTGATGCCCTAATTAATCAAATGACGGTAAGAAGCCGTGTGGGGGGGGGGGCAAGAACCCCCCTGAAAAAAATTGTAAAGTTTACTGTATTTTTATTGTACAGTGCGTTTGTTATTAAAAAAAAATTAACATAATTTGCAAAAGTAAAATAAAAGAGCTTTTAATCGGTTTTGGTTATTTTACATATTGCCATTCGCTAATTTAATTCGTTCACAATCTATAGTACAGTAATATTTAACTGATTTAAAAATAGATCATAAAATTTATGAATCAGGGCTAAGGTTTGGTATTAGGATTAGAGCTGATCCTAACCTTAGCGCTAACTCTTACCATAATCCTAAACGATAAATTTCAACAAAAAATAATTTTATACCAACTGCGCTATATTTAGATGCTTCTGCGAGGAATCAATTAGGGAATGGAAAATCAGTTAGATAATGGAAATAGGCCATCGATGATATTTTGTTTATTTTATTTTCTTATTTATTCACCAGGTGGTAGAGACACTTTGGATGTACGCGCGACTGAGAGACATCGCAGAGAAATGTATAGCAGAGGTCGTGGAACAACTGGTAGTCTTTGTGAAACTAGAGAGATACAGAAAGAGACAAGCAGGCAAACTTAGGTGGGTAGACAGAAGGACAGGCCGAGATATCTCTTCTTGCTCTCTTTTTATTATGTCTTTGTAACAAGAGAGATACAGAAAGAGACAAGCAGGCAAACTTAGTTGGATAGACAGAAGGACAGGCCGAGATATCTCTTCTTGCTCTCTTTTTATTATGTCTTTGTAACAAGAGAGATACAGAAAG
>JAQIXG010005935.1:0-10886 GCA_034700105.1 Oconnorella tubifera
TTACTAATTTTAACTTAAAAGACTAATTTTAATATCACTTTAAAAATAAGTATTTGTTCTACAATATGCATATTATATACAGAATTAAATTGTTATTTCAATCAATACCCTATTATAGCATGACATATTTATAGTGAAACATTTTCATTGCTACTTTGCTTCTATATAATAATGTTGAGCACATCACGCAATGGACATTAATGTGTCCCAGGTCGGATAAAAACACGCATTTTAATACATCACATTGTATTTATTATTATCTTTGCGATCAGTTAATTATCTGCTGCCATTAGCGTTACGCGATGTGATAACGCGTAACTGTTAGTCACGTGTTGCGTTTTGTTGTTATGATATTCAACATGATGTCAAAATGGCCCCGACAAATGGACCCCGACAGTTAATTCTTAGGGTTGGAGTTAGGATACGGGTTAGGGTTAGGATTGAAGCAAGGGTTAATGTTAGGATTTGGGTTAAGTTTAGAGTTAGTTAGGTTAGGATTATTGAATGAGTTGACGGGGACGTTATGTCGGGTTAATGTACTTGGGGCCGATTTGTCGGGGTACCGTCTTGATTTTACGATATTCATATCAACTTATATCTTGTATAACCTATAGCGAAGGAAAGCAATTTAATAAGTTTAATGTCTGGATTTCCTTACTTGATATATGAAATACATCTCAGATGTATCTATTGCTTTTAGATTAAGCTTCTTTCTAAAGGGTGCAGCAAGTTAGCGATATTTTGAAATTTAAAAGAACCGAACCTGGACCGTCGGTTTCGAGTCCGGTACTCCATCACTTCTTTAACTATAGGATCAAATTATACATCAACTATTAATTTTATTAAATAAAAATGACGAAATTGAGCATTAACTACGAAAGGTCTTGCTAGATTTTTGATAAATATTGCAAATTTGCAATAAAGTTGTAAATTATTGTGTAGGAAATTTATTTTCAAAACAAATCATAATAAAAGTAAATAGCAATGTCAATGATTTGGAATTTACACACAAATAAATATTTAGGCCTACTAAATCAAATAAATAAACAAAATGTAGGCCTACAGGTTTGCAACCAAATAAAGTAAAAATAAGAATTTATTTAATTTAATCGCAAAATTTATGAAATTACGAAAATCTGCTTGCAAATGAGTGTACTGAGACGATTTGTATATTTTTATTAATAATTTTATCTAGATGTTAAGCACGTGTTCACTAAGAATCAGGGACGAGATTTCAACTTTTACCAGGGGGGGGGGGGGAGCAAAAACGTTCCCTCCCCCAAAACAGGTGATGATTTCTTTATTTTTTTTGGTTTTTTGTAGATTTTACTTTGCTTTTTAACAATTATCTGTATTATTAATATCAACATTTTTGTATTATTACGCTGATTCTAAACCACTTCTCTTTTCTTGAGGAGAAGAAAGTATTTTTGTAACACAGATAACTTTTTATGTCAAAAAATATCCTTTTAAAAATCAAGGGACCCCCTCCCCCCCCCCATCCCCAATAAAAAAATTACGTCTCTATTTTGAAATGAAATACTGAGCCACCGCATAACCCTATAATAACAAACTGAGATGATATTAATAATTGCAATCAATAAATCTACGAGACAAATCTCGACAGAAAACATTGATTTTGTAAATCTAATATTTATATTAAATCTCACGGTCATTGTGATTAACGATATTTTAAATGTTATAATAAACGTGATATTCATTTAAATTCAACGGATGAATGAAATTGTGACGCGATTGAATGATTTTAAATATGATTCAAAAGTATACATAAAGTTTTTTGATTTGAATCTTTATAAATAAAAACAACAGAATCTAATTTTTTTATTTAACAGATATAAAAATTACACAACAGATAATAGTAGACTTAATATATTGATTTTGTTTCATAATCAGTTTTAACGTAAAATAGATATTCTTTCAATTTTATGATTTCATTGATATAAGAAATGTACCTTCCCTCCCCGGCCCCCTCATTACAGTCGAGTATTCCCCCGATAAGGGAAGGGGATAACAAAGGGACATTCCACCCCCACCCCAATCAGTAATTTTTAATTTTATGCATTGAGTTAAATATTTAGTAGACTAATAAAAGTACTTTTATCGTTTATTTCGTCCGAATATATATACTCAAGCCATTACATACATTGCACTGATTTCTTGACTACCCCCCCCCCCATCCCTCGCCCATCCCCCCCTTTAGCAAAAATTAATGGTTAATGGTTAGTTTCCGGGTAGCCGTTCCGCTAGTCCACATTGTCAAAAGTCGCTATATTATAAATTTAGAGGGGAGAGGGAAATGATAACACTGGGAAAATGTGGGCAAATGTCAAAAAATCCTTCTTTTAAATTTAACTTGAATCTAATAAAAAAAATACAAATATTAATAGTAGTATAATATAGTAATATAGTGGTAAGTTACTAGTAATATAGTGGTAAGTTACTAGTAATATAGTGGTAAGTTACTAGTAACATATAAATCTACATTTTACATCAATAATTTTTATTTTAAGTTATGATAATTTATGTTTAAGAAAATTTATATTTATATTTTACATTAAGATGAAAATGGGGGGTGGAGGGTGTTACACTCCTAATACCCCGGATTATTTTCATATATTTCGAAAAAATCTAAGTGATAAGTGACCGGCTGGGTTATATAATTAGTCGACTTAGAAGCTGTTCATGTCGTATTCAATATAGCACTTTCCATTAGTCTATCATTAGCTGATAGTAACACGCAACATTTAGCCAACAGTTTTCAAGCTTGATTTTCTTTTTATTTTTTGGAGTATTTTAGTGGGGTTGGGTTGTATTGGTAAGGGGGGGGGGATTCTGAATTTGAGTTAGGATACAAGGAATATGGTTTAGTAATTTTTTGGTGAAAATTTGAACAGGATATGGAATTTCCATAATAGTTAGGGTTAAAGCTAGGGTTATATTCAAGTTTAGTATTAAGGATAGGAAGTTTATAAAATAAAATTCACTATTGTTCATTATTATACATCACTCATATTTGGGACAAAGTAGCCTTTCAAATAAATTATTTTGAAATAATCAGAGCAGGGGAGTTTTTTGGCTAAAAATTATTCAGCTTTTGATAAAAAATAACCCCCCCCCCTTCTTTGATTGAAAATCTGAAGCAGCGCCAATGCAATTTAGTTTGAAAATAATATAATCTAGTTGTAAATATCATATAATTTTAACTTAATTCAAATTATAAGATTTAAATTAAATCTAACCTAATCTGAAATTGTATCCAATATTCGACGCTATGATCAAATATTCGGAACTAGTATACCAATTCTAAAACAGCACTTTTAAATCAAACAATAACTTACTATAGTTTTAAAAACAATTTAAAAAATAAACTATACACTGTTAAAATATAACTGCACTAAAAATTTAATACTATTAAACTACCAAATTTATTAACTTTAATAAAGACAAATAATACCAACTTTTGCAAACTCCTGCAATGCCTAAAATCGTCAAACTTATAAATTTACTAAATTGTACTATTTTAACTAAAATGAAACCACGATATAAAGATTCACTAATGTAAATCCAAGTATATATCAATTTTGCCGCTATTATCTTTTTTCGTTTTTTTCTCTCACAAACTGTCAGCTACATTTGCTGCCAGCGACTTCAATTATAGTCGAGAGTTGTCAACCTTTTATATCAACTTCGTGACTGAATGCGAGGCATTCAACCGATGGCAAGCGTATATAAAAAAAGATAGCGGAATTTTTCATTGCGTTACATAATTCTATTTTATAGAAAATAATAAATTACTGAAACGTTAAATTTAATATTATTTTGTACAAAACGTGCATAAAAATAAGGTAGAAAATGATTGCGATAAAATTATAAAATTATGAAAAAGTTACAAAAAGTGAATAAGTATAAACTACGTGAGTAACTGTAATATTTCAATTTAAATGTGTTTTGTTTACAGTATTTTTTGGTTATTTCTTAGGGTTAGGGTTAAAGTTAGGGTTATATTCAAGTTTAGTATTAAGGATAGGATTAGTGCTAGAGTTTAGGTTAAGTTTAGGATTGGTTTGAGTTATGATTACTAAATAGATGAACGTAAACGATATGTTGGATTAATGTACTAGGGGTAGCTTTATCGGGTTAATATATTCGGGGCCGATTTGTCGGGTTAAAGTATCCGGTGCCTATTTGTCGGGTTAATGTATTCGGGTCCGATTTGTCGGGGTACCGTCAGCGACAACTAATAACCTAACAGTCATCAGCAAATCAAATCCCATGAATAATTAATCAACCAATCAATTTTCAGCCAAATATTCAAATGGGATCATGTTTTCAATTATCATTGCAGTTAATACAGATTCTCGCTTTTCCATTATTTCATATTTAGGACCATAATTGTCCTTAGAAATAATACCAAACATTAATTTTCTATAATGGTTTATTCCCAAAAAAAAGATCGTCGGGTTTTGTCGCGTAGGTTAAACGTCCATAGCGCAAATTTTCAATATAATAAACGTAACGCCACCGTAACGTTACTGAGGCGATTTATAAGTTTTATTTATTATCAGAGTAGCGCGCAGTAATCTTTCATTTATGGCAAATGTGAAGAAATGTCAAGTAATTTACTGACTGCAAATATTTAATATTTGCAGATCGAATCAGTTTTATTTGCATAGAATATAATAAGGAGAAGATTGAAGTGAACGGGATGGTGGTGTTTCTACTTACCAAGTAATTACTTGATTGCCAGGCAGTTGGAATTCCTGTGGGCAGAATTTGATATTCATTGTCTTTAAAAAAAACTAGGGTAAATGTTAGAAGGTGATTTTATTTCTATTATAGAGTGAACTCATTATAGAGTATATTTAGTTAATATAATCTTTATAAATTTATGTGTTAAATATTCTAATTGAGATATTTTATATACTGAATCGATTAGGGTTAAGATTTAGGTTAATATCGGGTTAAGATTTTGATTCTTTTTGTACAGGGTTTATGTTGGATTAATGTTAGAATAAATATTTTATTATAATCCATTTATCATATAATTCATGCAATATATCCTATCAGAATGACTAAAAAACATAAAATACTGGATTAATAAGCACTAAAATACTATATTCTACCAGGTAAATATAATTTTGCCACGTCGCATACCAAGTAATTTTCAATAGCAACACCCGGTAGATTCAGTAAAGAAATATGCCCTGGAGTGTTTCATCCTCTGCCTGGTGAAACTGGGTCGCCAACCCCTGGTCCCCCGGCGCCTTTCCCTGGTCGTCCAATAGTGCAGGAATACCCGGGGGAATCGAGAAACACTTAGTAAACATTAATTTTACTGATTTGATATTGTAATGCAATTAAACTGAAACAATTCGACGCATAATTGTGTGAAGCAAAAATGTCGATGAAAAAAGTTGAGTAAAAAATTGTGACACAGATTTATGATAGACTAATATTAGCGGATTATAATAATTAAATGCAGGAGATTGCTGTAGAATTATAATGAAGATACTATTTATAATATTCACTTAGAATATTTGATAATACAACTGTAGCGTATATATTTCATTAATATTGTTTGGTTTTTTGTTTTAATAAGTAAGAATTTGCGAGATAACGTAATAGCATAATGCTTTTCAGTATATTTTACAGTATATTGTTCTACGGTATATTTCTTTAGTGTCATCATGAAAATGTATTTGGTGACTTTCTTTTTGAACTCTAATTGTTTACTGACAAATTCTAGCAACTGACAAACTGACACTATATTTTATAGGCCTACAATAAATACAATAAATTTTACATTATCTATCTGTAGTGTCTCAACTATAGTCATTATATAACATTAAATAACAGCATATCTGGTTATATTCTAATATATTTTTATAGGATGTTTTGTAACTCTTAAAGTGCTGCTACTGTGCTATTAATTGGTGTAATGTTACTATGTTTTGTACACGAATTAAAACCAGAGGCAGGTGTTACTAATGGTTCACTAAGATCCTAAAATCACACTTTTCTTTCACAACTGAAAAGATTTACCGCAAAAGAAATAACAGATCGAGTTCTGAATGAGACGCTTTTCCTGCTAAATTTTTAATGAGAGCAAACACAGAGCGAGAGAGACTAAATTATCAGTCAGTGGCAATTTAAAACAAGTTCATGAGATCAGGGACTAATTTTTCAACGATCCTGGGGGGTGGTGGGGGGGAGGTAAGTCTCAATTCAGTAATTATACTCACTCCCGAATATTTTAAAGCGGACGTAAATATCCCCCCCCCGCTTCTAGTGGAAGGGCCATTTTTATCACCTCCCCCCCACTCAAAATTAAAATATGTCTATACGATAGATTCAAGTCAGTGATGTAAAAATAGGAGAGGGGGCTGTTGCGATTGAATCCAAGAATGACGGCTTTTGTCTTCGGAACTTTAAATCTTTAAATTTTTGTAAATATTACAGAAATAAGGAACAAATAAACTCGCTTTTAAGTCAAACAAAACATGAATATCTAAGATAAATATACATATTTCGAGAGATTATATAATAGTATGTCTCTTTCCCCCCCCCCCCCATACTTTCTTTAATTGACACAATCACTTATTATACATTAATTCACGATTGAGATTGTGATATGAATAAAAATAAAAATGTCTAAATCAAATTTTTAGGCTAATGTATTATTTTTGTTATATCCGTATTATTTTTAAATTATTCCTTAAATTCTGATTCCACCCCTCCCCCCCTCCATCCTACAAATTTTACTTTCGGGTTCCAACCTTACAGTACTCCCTTAATAACCTCAATTGAACCCAATTTTCAACTAATTTCTATTCACGAATTCTCCGAATTCAATTAAAACTCGATCCTTATTGACTGATAAATTTCTATTAAATTTCCCAGTTTATTGCAACATGTTCTAATTATAAAAACAACCAAACCACCGCATCAGAGTCAAGCATCCTAACTTTTTGTTTTCAATTTAGACTTTATCCTGTCTCCAAGGACTGAGCGGTGATTGGGGAATTTACTGAAGCTTCATCGATGAGTAGATCACGTGCTGGTTTAGAGAATGCTTGGTCACGTGGTTGGCAGGGAGGGGGTATACTGTCTGTTGATCTATTCAAATGAATTCGATTTCATTAAGTTTTTGCTTTTCATGGAATATTTAACAAAGAAGAGATTTTCAGTGACTTTTTTTACTGGGATTTTTTTTGCTGAATTTATTCTATTTTTTGTCATGGAAAAATAAAATATTAATCTTTCTCTCTCTCTCTCTCTCTCTCTCTCTCTCTCTCTCTCTCTCACACACACACACACTCCATGACCCCGTGGGAAATGCCCATACGTCACACCGACCTACCCTAACTTATTCAATGTGACGTTTCTCAAATAGAATTTCATCAGAATAACCTGAAGCGTCAATTCTCGAGATTTGATCGATTTCATTTTTTGGCACTTTTACGAACTCTACCAGATTGTTCTTATTTTGTTTTCTTTCTTTGGCTAACAAAAAAAACTTCAGATTATATTGATATATAATTTTACGTATATTATATTTTTGAAAGTTGATTTTATTGGTTGTTAATGACTTAATTAATAAACTTAATTCTACATAATTATTATTTTGCGATTAATAGTATAAACAGGAAACGCAGAAAAAAACTTTGCTGTTTTACAGTCAACTACAAAACTGCTAAAAAGATTAAAAATTAAAAAAATCGTCATAAATAGCATTTAGTCTGCATCAAACTGATATAGTGTTTGTAAATTCTTTTCATTTAGCCCATCCATAAAACTTGTTGATGCGAAATGATTACAGGTCCTGATTCCAGCGACATTAACTTTTGTCATCGTCATAATAATTCATCAATGCAAAAAATTGAACGTCATCATTGATGCGAAACTTGATAAATGCTGAGGTGTCAAAAAAGGGCAGGCTGTGCCCCCTTAATCCTCGATCAATGCCACTTGGGTGGCACCGAGGGCGTGGGGTGGTGTTTCAGTCCGTCTATTGTTTTCTGTTTTGAGACGGGAGGGTCTTTACAGTGTTTAGGATTCGAAAAGAGTGATGATCGATTGATGTTATATTTGTTTATTTCATCTATTTTAAAGATTATACAGTAATGTCAAATTGAATTTGTTTTTCATTGGTCGGTGACCCGAAACACAACGTAATATGAACTGTACTGTACCAATTATTATTTATTAATTTACTATTATTGTCACAATTTTGTTATTATTATTATTGTCAGTGATGAAATTATAATTTTATTCCTTTGTTTGCTTATTATTGCTAAACTCTCAATTCTATAAGTGCAACAATATCCAACAAAAATTTATCATTAATAATTCTGGATCGATTCATCCAAACATCTTACTTTATTTATTAAAAAAATTTAGCAGAATTTTACCCCCCCCCCCCCCCCTAAAAACTTCAACATTCGCCACTGGGATGGGGGGTAGAGGTGGAAATTACCCCCGGTTCATAAGGACATAAAAATGGTCATAATCTCAATCGTTACTTGCATAACAAGGTAATGCGAGTCGACGGTCTGTTGTTTGCAACATATAGATTATATTTTTATGATTTTATAAGTACCAGGAAGATGATGATGGATTGCAAACGGCTTGAAAGCCTGAGATCAGAAATATTACAAAATTCTAAGTTCCTTGAGAATGGTTCACTTTATAACATTTTTGTAATCAAACTTTAGGCATCATTCCGTAATCAAAGCTTTAGTCTTTCAGTGCTTTGAATATTAAGACAAACACGAGCACTGATGCGTATCTAGAATTACAGTAAAAAACCTATTCATTGTATTTAAATTGTTTTAACAAAATCGATTAAAATTGTTTAAATTGTTGTAAATGAAATTATAACATCTGTAACTTTTCTTTCATTTATCTTTTTCTCGTTTTCTTGTTTTTATTTTGCATTTGTGTGATTTATGAAGTGGTATATTCGACCTCTGTAGCTTGTCAAGTCAGCTTCATGATGTTTTTTTTCGTAAATGTAATTTACTAGTTATGCACTACTTTTCTCTTTTATGATTTGTTTGCTAATTTGTTCTCTACGTACTGATTTCAACTTGCATGAAAATTTCAAGTCAATTTATCAAGTGATGTTTTGTTTACACTGTACACGCAGACAGATAAATAAACAGACAGGCAGACAAACAAACAGAGAGACAGATAGACAGACTGTTATTCATTAGTTGAGATTTGTATTCAATTCAATGAGGGATCGAGGAATTAAGTTTATGTTCAATCTGGCTTGCAGGTTCCATAAAACGACCAAAATTCCAGACCTGATATACATTATATGCAACGAATAATGAGTGTATTTAAACTTTGTGTAAATTGCGAGAAAATTCAGAAAATATTGGTCATTAATTATTCAGTATAGAATTCGTTATACCACTAAATCAAAGTAGTTAGGTGTTTATTTTACTGGAGTCAATTATATTATAAAATTACACTGAATTCAATGCGAAAATAACAAACAAGTGAATATACCGTAAATACGCAGAGATGTAAGTATATTGTATACTGTATGTATTTATTTGCATATTCCATACACGTTAGAGAAGTGTTTAGAGCGCTGGACTTAGACGTGACAGGTCCAGGTTCGAATCACGAAAATCTCGCTAGTTCTCTAACTTGCTGCCCCTTTAGTAAGACGCTTAAACTGACAGCTATTTCTGAGACATATCGTTCAAATAATACGGTTGTTAATGAAGTTAAACTTAACCTAACTGTACCTTTTCTACTGTTAATATAGTTTAAAAAAAGTGATAAAACATATGCTTTTTCTTTCATTTTGACATATTTTACTAGTTAATATAAAAATTAGTGTCCTATATCTTATGGAGAATAGAAAATATCAAGGAATCTTCTAGAATGAGATTTACATCTTCCTTCTTAATAATAATGATGACGATGATGACGATGATTACGAATCAGATGATGATGCTAACAACATCCGGTTAATTAAATCGACATCGTTATTTTGTATTATAACCCATTACTGGATAGAAAAAAATTACTTTAATTTTCTGATTCACTTGAACTTGATATTATATCTCGTCATTTTCTCGATCATTTCCTGATGCAAGCTACATTTGTATATGTGACCCGATTTTTTACCTGAAATTATTACTAAAGCTTGTTTATGATACTGATTTTAAAAAATTGTAAAGTTTACGTATAATATTGAAATTTGTGTAACAGATTTTGTAGAATATTTCAAATATTGAAAAGTATTAGTGAATATTTTTGCTATTAATGTTAATTATAGTCATTCACCACAATTAATTAGGGTTAGGGTTAGGGATTATAAGATCTTTTGTTGATTTTACACAGCTACTTGCTGAGCGGAGACAATTGATCTACAGATTTTTCGTACACGACATTTCGTCTATAGACAGTTGATCTAGCAACATTTGATCTAACCTAACCTTAACCTAACTCTAAACCTAATGTCGTTGTAGACCAAATATCGGTAAACCAAATTTCTATAGACGAATTGTTGTCGACGAAAAGTCTGTAGATGAACTATCGTGATACCGCTTGCGATTATCGCCGTTATGGTATCGATTATGAGACCATATAGGCTATAACAATTCTTTTTTCTTTTTTTGGGGAGGGGAACAGGGGCACAGTAAACGTTTTGCAGTTACTTCAAAATGCCGCCAAAAAAATCATGATCCGCATGAATTATTTTGCCATCCACTTATAATCTTACCTGTAGCTAAATAGCGCAAAGTTAATGCCAGTCTCTCATTTACTGAAATAGAGCGTCGCATATTGGTATCCTTGTTTCTTAAATGAGGCTCAATAAGTTCCAGAAGAATACCAAAACTTTC
>JAQIXG010005936.1:0-10885 GCA_034700105.1 Oconnorella tubifera
GATAACATGATTATATCATGTTATAACATGATATAATTGAACAAGTTATATCCGTGATATAACTTGATATCTTAATGATATCTAGATGATATCACTAAACTTGTTTTTGTTGACGCAGCAAGTAGCTCGTCTTATAAGCGCTGACCCTCGTGAGATCATATTCACCAGTGGCGCCACTGAGTCCAATAACATCGCTGTTAAAGGTGTCGCGCACTTCTACGCTGAGAAAAAGAAACATGTCATTACTTCACAAACGGTTAGAAAAATTAGTGATATATAATAATAATATAATTAGTAATTATGAATGTAATAATATAGTTAGTAATCTAATTGACTTTGAATGTATGAATGAAATATATGTGTATGTATGTATGACATACATAAATATATTCATACATTGTGTGTAGAATTTAGCAAACGATTTTTGAATTTGTTCAGTTTGACGTAATATTTTGTTGATTTTAATGGGACTTTAATTAATTGACTCAAATAAAATGATTCAAAATAATTATAATTAAATGTCTCGTATAAAGTGATTTAAATAATGACTCAGAAAATAACTCAAATTACTAGAAATTGACTAAAATAAAATGACTCGAATAAATTAACTCGAATAAAATGATTCATAAATTGACTCCAAAATAATGAACCATAAATTGACTTTTATTTTTTGTTTCTAGGAGCACAAATGTGTGCTAGACTCGTGTAGGTCTCTAGAGACGGAAGGTTTCCGAGTCACATATCTACCAGTGCAACCCAACGGCATAGTAGATCTCAAGGTTAGCGTTGTCATTAACATCATATATGTGTGCTGCTGTGAAGTTAATCAAAAAACTTATTTGATAAAAAGCAATTGAACCAATTCTTTGTATTTATGGTCTGATGTCTTTTGTTTCTTTATTTCTTATTTTATTTCTTTCATTTTTGCCAACTTTGTTTAAATTTGATATTAAATAGCATTCTGGGCTGACGTGACATTAAGTAACATTTACATTTTATGTTTTTTACGCAGTGTTCACGAAATGTCACTAAATATTTTTTTTATGCTGATGTGACATTAAGTAAATATCTTTTTTGTGCTGATGTGACATTAAGTAACAAACAGTGCTCTCATAGCTGTGCTTTTCCATATGAAATGTGATTAAATGACCGTTTTATGCTGATGTGACGTTAGTATTTCTTTATTATTAGGTTCTTGAGGAAGCTATGACACCTGACACTGCGCTTGTTTCTATTATGACGGTTAATAATGAAATTGGTGTCAGGCAGCCTATGAAAGAGATCGGTAATTAATTTACTTTAATTAATTAATTAATTATTAGATAAATATACGGTATTAATTATAATGTATTAATTAATTAATTAACTATTAGAGATAAATTAATAATTAATTATTAACTAAGTAATGAATTGATTCATCATGGTTTTTTAATTATTTATTCTACCTACATTAATTTGGTTTATCAACATTTGGTTTATCATAATCTTAACCGTAACCCTAACTCTAATATCTTAGTAGCCCAAATGATTATAAACCGTATATCAGTAAACATAATGTCATAGACGAAAATTCTATAAACGAGTTATCGTCACTTCTTTTTGTGCTGATGTGACGTTAACCAACGAATCAAATGATGTATTTATCAGGCGCTCTGTGTCGTTCCAAAAAGGTATTCTTCCACACGGATGCTGCGCAAGCCGTCGGTAAAATTCCTCTCAACGTGAACGATATGAACATCGATCTCATGTCGATAAGTGGTCACAAAATATACGGACCTAAAGGTATCTTTATTTTGCCAATTATTTTCTATTTTGAAATAACTTGTATAAAATTTTAAATGATTATTATTTTTATTCTTTTTCTGTACACATTTTTATTTTATCTTTTAACTTTTTCTTGTTGTAAAGAAATGAAGTAGAAAAATTCGTTGTTTCTGTAGTGATTTGTTTCTTCATTATTTTGAATGTTACGTTTTAGCATTAAGCGTTTATGGCTGCAGCCCAAAATAATTTTGGGCTGCAGCCTATTCACGTGGAAATACAAAGGTATTATTTTTACCTTGTGTATATGTGCATAGTTAGTCAAAGCTGACTTGTGGTGATGTGACACTTAGAAGTACAATTAAATTACAGTATTACAAATTTGATTGAGAGAAAAGTTTCATCATTTGAAAACGTCAAATATTATCTGTCAGTTGTTTGCAAGTTGATTTAATTGACTTTATCTTGGACTGAGGCAATATTATGCTCATAATATTTTGATGTCATACTTGTAAGATATTAATTATCTGTCACGTTTGTGCTGATGTGACATTAAGTATCATGTAGGAAATTTACTCTAGAATAGTTATACATTTTTGAGTTGTTGTATATTTGTCCTAATGTGACATTAAGCAAAAAAGCAAATAATTTTATACTCAAATTTTTATTTGTAATTTTTTATTTTTGAAGGGGTGGGGGCCCTTTATGTTCGCCGACGCCCCCGAGTACGTATAGTTCCAGTCCAGAGCGGGGGCGGGCAAGAAAGAGGACTAAGAAGTGGGACTGTCCCCACCCCCCTAGTTGTGGGGTTAGGATCGGCGTGTGAACTTGCACAGAGAGAAATGGAAGTTAGAATTATTTTATAATTTGTGTATCTTTTTTAAAGTTAAGTTTTTATACGAGTTCCCCCCATGATTCCCAAAGAAGAATTATTTACTGCGCTGCATTAAGAGTCGAGCAAGAAGCACTGGATTTTGGTTACTATATCATGTTTTTGTGCTGATGTGACGTTAAGCGAAAGAAGAACGTTAAAGTTTTGCTTTAATTTTTGATTGTTTAACTATTGCCTTGAATAATCCATCTTTAATTGACTGATTGAGTGAGCTGGTGACCGACTGATAAACTGACTAACTGACTGGCGACTGATTGACTGACAGATTGACTGACATATTTCAGTATGACCACGCCTGGGTGTCACACCTGTCACGTAGACTACTGGATCGTATCAACTCATCCGTCACACATGTCATCAGAAATGGAGACCCTGACTTTACCTACCCGGGTCTGAATTTTATTCCACAGACACTCTTAATATAAGTCAATCTAAATAGGTCAAGTGTCCTCATTATCAAAATAAAAAATGAGTCTGTGTTTAAGTGAAATTATAATTCTCAGTATCGTATGTATTCATGACTATTTTTATGCATATAATTTATTAATTTCTAATTGGTATATATTCTATTTCTCATCATTTTATTTCTGCGAACCTAAAAATTTGTCATTGCGTGCTGATGTAACGTTAAACGATAAATGAAGTAATCCATGAATGTTTAAATAAACGCGTTTATCATCGTTTAGGTTGCGTTAATCTGTCGTTTGCTTACGTTGAGGGGGAAAGTTTACTGATGGCACTAAAAGATGTCGCTCTGTCTTCAGGAAGGCGAGGACATTTGAACATTTTAGGGGGGGGGGGTAATCGGATGGTGGGGGGATTATTTTGAGAAATTTTGTAAATTAAAACTGGATAAAAATAATAATTGTAATTAAAGTATTATTGGATTAGTAGATGATAGATGTATAATTAGCTTGATAGCGAAATACATAGATTGGATATTTAGGTATTGATATTATTAGATAGATAGATTATTAGACATGTAAATATGGATACTATTAGATAGAGAAATAGACAGACTATTAGATACTTAGATATGGATACTATTAGATAAATGGATACTATTAGACAGATCAATACAGTGATGGATGGATACTATTGGATACTTAGATATCTATACTATTAGATAGGCGGATGGATTGATATATGGATCACTTTTATCTTGCATCGCTTATAAGTGATATTATCTGCTATAGATACATCACTCATCACTCACATTTTGTACTAATTTTTTTTGTTCTTATTTCTTATATCAGCGCCTGCACATCAGCGTCACTGGAACCTTCGTACGTGCTGCGCGCTATCGGTGCTGATGAAGATCTAGCACATTCATCTATCAGGTGAGTGCGTGGTTGGGGAGATGGGTCACAAAGATCAGATAAAGATAAAAAATACAATAAAGATAAAATAAAAAGCAATTAAATATAAAAAAAGAAATGAAGAACATACTGTTTATGAGTCGAGTTAAGGGTGCAGCAAGACGATGTAGATGTAAGATTAAGCGCGTCATTAAAGGGTGCAGCAAATACTGCAAATTATAAATCTGTTGTGTTAAGCATCTTGCTAAATGGTGCAGCAAGACAATGAATAATTAAGCATCTTGTTAAATGGTGCAGCAGAGCAAGCAACGCGTAATTAAGCATCTTACTAAAGGGTGCTGTTAGACAAGATTTGAACCGGATACCTAATCCAGGGCTCTAACCACTTTGCCACTAGGTTCTATTTGAAATCATTGTGTTTTTGATTCAGATTTGGTCTGGGACGTTTTACAATGGAAGCAGAGATTGATTATACGGCTGATAGGATCATTCATCATGTCAAGAGACTGAGAGAAATGAGGTAGGAGTGATTCGTGATTCACTCTTGTAAATATGAAGCGATTCTGTTTTATAAACGTTAAACTTAACTTCATTTTAATTTAATGTTCAATTTTTGTAAAAGAATTTTTAATTGAGCTGTTCTTATGCCTGTTCTTCAGTCCCCTTTGGGAAATGATTCAAGATGGCGTCGACCTAAAATCCATCAAATGGACCCAGCATTGAAAACATCCGTCAGTTGAGGTCGCAACATCTTAATCGTTCAACATTTTAGTACTTTTGTTAAACCCCCGTTAGTTGGGGCTGAGTGATGTTTTGCTTTTGACAATTTTTCGGTGTTTTTTCGAATAATTAAGATCTTTTGGATAAATGCTTTTTGTAAATACAAGACAGTTATAATTGATTGTTATTAATATGTAACTTTAAACTGTTTTTAGCGGGAAAATTGCAGTAATTATCTTAAAATAGTCATCAAAATATCTATTAAATTAAAATTATTATTCTAATATTATCGTAAGTTAAATTTATCATTATTAAAGGGTGCAGCAAGTTTAAATTGGGATCTAATGGTTTCGAGTATACAATCTAATCATTCAGCTACATTACCGTAGATAATGTCTTTTGTGCTCATGTGACATTTAGTATCAAACTGAACGATAAACAAATTTGACTATTATTGTATTGACTAATAATAATAAAAAATTACCTCGTTGCAAAATACAAAAATACACTAACTGCAAATTTCAAATGTTGTTTTTCCCTAATCCTAACCCTAATTAACTCTACGACAGAAATAATATATTTCGATCCCAATTAATTGTAAGCATCTAAATTAATTTGAATTTTTTTTTGCAACATCTTACAAACAATTTCTAAACCTAGAAATATACAAGACTGGAACCCGGAACCTCTTAAATGCAACCCAGGTGACCTAACCACTTCACCGAGGAAATAAATCAACCCGTAGACTGCATTTCTGAGATTAGTTTTGAAACTTTTTCTACGTTATGATCAAGAGCTGTGTTAAGAAAATCTATCCACTTGGTTTCTTCATTTACAAGTTTATTCTCAGAAACAACTTGACCATTGTTTGTTTCGTAAATACCTCTACAAAAATGAATTACTAATAATTATAATATCATTATTAAAATGCATAAAAAATCATGTGAATCATTAACCTAATTATAATTCCAACCATAACCCTAATCCTAACTCTACAAAAAGAAATAGAAAAAAAGAAAATCGATCGTCATCTGAAATCGAACTCGCAACCTTTGGTTATGCAGAATGTTAACCACTAGACCAACGCGCTTCTCTCTAGTTGATATCTATGTCTGTGATGATGTCTGCAGCCCAAATAACCTTGGGCTGCAGCCTATTCTTCCTGATGTGCAATGGCAATATTGGTAGATTGCCAGTATTAATAATTTAATGAATTTTAGTTTAAAACCCAGTGATGAGTGAACGCTTGACTTTTAACGCAGCGCAGTAAATAACATTTCTTTGGGAATGACGGGGGGGGGGGCAAGCGTGTATAAAAAACTGATTTTTACTAGAAATGAAATCTTACCGTATTGTTTGTAACATTGTCCTAATAACAGTAGAAAGTCTTTGACACTGAAAGAAATAAAAACTGTAAGTTTTTATTTAGTTTCTTCCAATCTGATGTACCCTTCTCTCAAGCCTTCCTACAAGATGTACCCATCACTCGCAATAAACAGACAGATAAGTAGGTCAATAAACAGACAGACAAGTAGACAAATAGATATAAAAACAGGCAAATCAGTAGGTTAATAAACAGACAGACAGATAAAGAAATAAGTAGACAAATAAACAGATAGGCAAGTAAATAAACAGACAGACAGATAAACAGACAAGTATACGAATAGATAGGACAGTAGATGAACAGACATGTTAACCAACAGACAGATTAGTGGAGTAATGAACAGATAAAAAGTATAAACAGACATGTAAACAAACAAACAAGTAGATAAACAGATATAGACAGACAAGTGTACAAAAAATAGACAAACTAACACACAGACATACACAGAGACTAACATTAGAGAGTACAGCAGGCAGTCTAACAGGGGGATAGAGAGAAGAGACTAAATCATCAATGGATGGACTGAAGTCAGTCAACTGAGAGGCAATCACATCTAGATGTTCAACAGACGATGCATTCAATACAGACATCTCTTTATTCACTGATAAAAATGAGTTTGATTGAGCCGAGACTGACTCTAGAATCACAAAAAAAGTAAAACTAAGTCATGATTGACTCTGTAAATACAAAAAAGAGTCAGTAATAAATCGCAATTTATTCTATATATATAAAAATTTACTCTTTAGCATTTACAGTCTAATGGCTGCAGCCCAAAGTCATTTTGGGTTGGGGATAACTTTGGGCATTTATTTACACGCAACCGAAATCAGGTTTTATTTATTTACTTCAATGACACTAAATAAAAACAAAAATCAATGAAATGAATCGCAACAGAAAGTTCTAGATCTTAAAATATCCTTTGCACACCTGCGCTTGTTATTGTACGTAATTTTTTAACGCAAGCTCGCGCAGTTTTGATCAACCCCACACTGCATGTAGCTACAAGTCTATCAGCATCTGACCACCCCCTCGTGTTCACCCCCCCGCCAAGGAGGTCCCCGTAAAAATCATCCCCCCCACAGAAATCTTCTGAATCACCGTTAGACAGGGCCTACAACGGATTAAAATTAGATTACCTATTTATCTATCTGTCCGTCTAACAATTTCTCTATCTTTCTATTTATTTATTTATCGGTCTATCTATCTGTCTATTGAATTTATTTATCTAACTATCTATGGATGGATATATAAATAGATAAATTACTTATGTAACTAACTATCCATTGATAGACAGACTAACTACTAATCTACTTATGGATAGTTAGATAAATAATTGATCTATTTATTTATCCTTCCATCCATTCATCACTCTATCTATCTGTCTGTCAATTTAATTGTAACATACCTCCCCCTAAAACCACAAAATTTGAACAAATGAATGAACCTCTTCAATTTCTTGCAACGCATCACAGATTAATTCTAAACTTTCACTGATTCTAGCATTCACAGCTTCTCTGTTATCTAAACATAAACACAAGTATAAATATACTGTCTGTCTGTCTAGCTGTCTGTCTGCCTGTCTGTATTATCTAAACCATAAACTAACACAAGCATAAATATACCGTCTGTCTAACTGTTCAGCTGTCTGACTGTCTGTCTGTCTAAGGAAAGAAATTTAAATTGAAAACAAACACACTAACCAGTATCATTCATTAGGCCCAAAATTCAAGTAAATAAAAAATTCTCTCTCTTTCCAAATCTACTGTATCAAATGAGTATCAATTTCAAAATAGATCAGCATAATTTTTTTGGTTTAAATATTAAAATCATCTCTATCTACCTCTTGGCAATTTTGAGAATTTGTCCGCATACTCCCAGGTGTGGCCCGTGGCCCTCAAGTGACCCCCCTTTGCACTAAAAAATACAAAATATACTCTAATTCTACACTATATATTATAGAAATAGAATGCGTAATATGGTTACAATAATAATAACTTTATTATATCTTAATGATAAGAGAATTTATCTGTTATAAAATAACAGATAAATTCAGTTCTATCGATTACTAAATAGAGTCACATCAGCACGAATTCGTCAGTTTAGTATATCAGACAAGGAATCAATTAAATAATAATAATAATAAGCATTTAAACATTTAATATTAAAATAAAAATTGTTTATATAAATGAATAAAGACCCCCACTCTTTCAATTTAGAAATCAGAAACCCCCCCTTAAATTTACAGATAAACCCCCCCCCATTTAAATAAAAGGAGAAGTGCTCTCTTTCAATAAAATATATACACTTCCTGCACCCTTTATGAAATCGCTTAATTCAGTAACTTTTAAACGAATAAACTTAATCAAAATTTGAAAGTTTATTTTGATCCTAAATTTAATTTAATTCTAATTTTAAACTTAAATTAAACTTCAAATTTCATATTAAAACTAACTTAACTTTAAATCTAATTTTAAACTGAATCAAATTCCCCCTCATTTCTCACAAAGAAATCTACCCGGGTTTTTCCGGCTGATCGATAGAACGTAACAGATTCTGTGCCGCTTCAATGATTCCAAGAACAGAGCCAGTCACGCATCGTCGCAAAGTGACGCCTAGAGAAAGAGGCAGAGAGTAAAAGACAGAGACAAGAGAGAGGGCAGAGTGCTCTAGGTCTGAGAGAAGGGGGCGGGCCTCCTTTCAATGAAAAATAAAAATAAATACTGATAGATTCAGATTTACACATAATTTAATTTTTTTCATAAAAAAGAATAGATAATTTCTCAAATAGCCTGTCTGTTTATCTGTCTGTTTGTTTGTCTGTCTATCCATCCATCCATCCATCCATCCATCTATTCATTAATCCATCCACCTAGCTAACTAACCACATGCATTTAATCTATATAAATGAATAGATGAATGTATTGATCTAGAGTATCCATTCATTCATCTAGCTAGAACTTATCCAATCTAACACATATTCAATCTATCTATTAACATCAGATCAATCCAATCATCATTCATCCATCCATCCATTCATCTATACATTCAGCCATCCATGTATCTATTTAATACATCTGCAGTTATTGTAAATGAAAATTGTCAGAATTTTTAATGAAAAATTGAACCTCAGATCTACCTCAGCTGAAGTTAGGGGGTGGGGGGAATAAGCCAAGCAAAGTTTAGTAGCCGCCCCGGACATGGCTCGAACACAGGCGGCTAAAACACAGCCGTAAAAATTGTAATTATTACTTAATTACATAATTTAAAATTAGTTTTCATTTAGTGTAAATTTGTTCGTCTGACAAAGTTTTTAAGAAAAGCAGACGTTTAAATTGCAAAGTTTGTTATATTCTTATTTAATATAGCATAAACATTTATTTTAAGAAAATATCATTTATATAAATTTAAAGCAAAATATGTTTGTGTGAATAAGTATATTTTACATTTAATTTCAATAGAAAGCTAATGTAAAATGTCTTACTCATTTTGGTCCAAAATGCTTCCAAATTGAAGTCAACATTTTCAGCCACCGGGGCCTCACCCCCACCTATAAAAATATTTTAAAATAAATTTAGACATTACACAAAAGAAATCTGACGAGCTTCATAAGCCACATCTCGGACCAAAAAACGTAGCGTCGCACAACTGTCCGCAGAATCAATTTATCTAAGCGTCTTCAGAATAAATATTTATAAGTGTCTGCAGAATCAATTTGAACGATAATGTCGTTTGTTACGCAATATCATTAAAACATCATTTATTATCGCTCATTTAATTAATAAAACACATAAATTGACATTCAAATATAAGATTAATAAATCAAATCAATCAATCAGTAATCTTACTATTGATTTCATCGATGATTAATTGAAGATTATTGATTAAATCTTCGAAAATTAAATTTTTAACTTTTTTTCCATCGGCCATCGTGGCACTTTATTTACTTTTTAAACTTATTTTTAGAACTTAAAAATTAACCAGAATTTTGTAACATTTTTATTTTTGCATTTATAGAACAAATCAAAATTAATGATTTCAAGTAGACAATAATGAATAATCATGAATAATAATTATTAATAATGAATAAGTAGATGAGAAAACAATTAGCAGGAAAATTTTTAATTTTGAATTGGAATAAGTATCTTAATACAAAAAGTCTAAAAATTGTTGTTCAAAAAATGATAGTTTAGTTTAAGGTTAGAAGAATTAGTGTTTGCAGTCAACTAATCTTAACAGTAGTTCATAAATTTCAAAACAGCTATTTTTGTAGTGCTAAATTTAGAAGCTGCGTCACTTCAATTAGGTGATATATTGACAATTAATATACGTTCGAGAGGAATTACAAATAATCTCTAATAACTTTGATTTGCTCCACTACCCCTCCCCCTCCCAGATTCGAAAGAAATGTGCATCCATGTATCAAAGGAAATACTTCAATCTCCCACCCCAGAGAGAGACAACGACTCTTGTGGCGCACTGGAGCCCAAGTATGTGGGCCTCACAAGACATATAATTAATTCTCAATGCTCTTCAACTGACTTCACAAATTGTGACATTTTTATGAAAAAGAACAATTTATAAAGGTGCATATTTATAAAGGTTACTAAGAAGGCATCGATTGATTGGGCCTAAAACGTAAGCACTGAAGTGTTTTATTGAAGTAAGGAAAAAATATTTCGCAATATTATATTTCAGAATATAAATAACAATACGAAATCAAATAAAAACATTATTTAATAACATTTAAACAACAAGATCAATGGTACCTATCATTCTCATTACCACAGAAGATTAATGCACATGGGGGGG
>JAQIXG010005937.1:0-10884 GCA_034700105.1 Oconnorella tubifera
AAAGAATTTATCCAGACTCCAACAAGCTGACTATTGTGAAGGGACTTTCTAAGCAATAACTGTATCCAATGTATAAAAAACAAGTATTGCAGTAATATTAACAATATTACTAAATAATTAGATATATAATATTAACAATATTACAGAAATAATTAGATATATAGGCCTACGTGAATTGTTAAATAAAAAATAACTTTTAATTTGTTTTTGCTTTAAGCTGTAAAATTAATAACAAGGAATTAGAATTGACTTAAATTTTAAAAAACGAAATGATTGACGTTGAATAAAATGATATAAATTTAAAAAGGCCTTCACTGTTCGATCTTGATTTTCTTTTTAGCAAAATGTTTATTATTTATACACCATCGATCTAGTCTGGAATTTTTTTACATATTTTAAATTCAAGTGCTATTTTCACGTCAGATATAATGTGACTATCATAATATAGATAACTAACTGAATTATTACATAATTATAGCTGGTGACATTGTATAAACTAGACCAATGATTAACGTTCTTACGTTTATGTTACTAGACTCAAGCAGTGGCTGATCCAGGTCATCCTGTAGGGGAGGGGGCGATTGCATTTTCAGATTTTCAGCAGCAATCTTTTTTCTTTTTAGGTTATCACTGAGTTTTTGATATTCAAGTGCACGTATTTGTTCTCCGCATACGTGTATTCAACTATACAGACACTTTTTACCTTTAATTTTAATTTTATAACATTTTATAAAATTGATTTTTAAGCAGTAATAGTCTACAGGATCTGTCTTATTTCGGACACGTTATCAGAGGCAATGGGCTGGATAAGACAATAATGTTGGGAATGGGGGAAGGCAAGAGGAATAGAGGAAGGCCGCGCACAAGATGGCTGGATGGATTAATTCGTATTCCATACTTATAACGCACAGTTGCGTTGTCAGGAAACTGACAACGCACCGAGGTGCGGGAGGAGTACAGACTACGGACGAAATAATGAAGGTAACGGGGCAATATCTCCAGCAATTAAAGAAGGCAGCGTTGGACAGAGAAGGATGGAAATTTGCAGTCAGAGAGATCAGTCAGAGTCACCAGAGATCGCTAGGCGACCTGAAGGAACAAGGTGACAAGGTGATTTTACAAGATGCGCCAAAAATGACCCATTAGCAACTTTGCAGTAACTAAGCCAAACATTCATTTTAGCGAAGTTTTGTCAGTTTGTAGAACTGGAACAGTTTGTAGACGATTTGGTCTCTGACGAGAAATTTGACATCTGAGGAATACATTTCACTTTGATATCTCAATGCGTTTAAAAGTTATGAAGTGCCTACGAAAAAAATTAAAATTTCAAGTTAACAAAGCCAATATTTTCAACATCATGATGTTTTAGTCACTGCTTCATTAAAGAGAGAAATAGTCCTCAAATATTTGTCTAATATTAGCCCTTTGAGCTACTGGAGCCTTGGGGGAATCCCCTCCAACAATATCATGTATGTCATTGCAAAATGTCACGATAGATTGAAAACTGATGTGATCAAATTTACAATAATTTGACTCCAGAATTCATGGAGACAACCGTATCGGCATCCAAAAAGTGACTGTAGGCGCACGTTAGCACAGAGAGGGGCTATTTTTTATCTACCTTATTTACAACTACTCTGCTCATAAATTAAACCGTTTAAATATTGTTTCACTAAATGGTTTCACTAGATTGATCAACTTGCAAAACAATTCTATATTATATTTTAAAGCTCAAATTTAAATTAATTTATTTTCGTAGAAACTGCATAACTCATGAATGAAAAGAGATGTTGTTTATTGTAACAATCAAACTATAACTTGGTAGTTACAAATGTAGTTTATAACTGTCAGACTACATTTTTGGTAGTAGGCTTACTTGTCAAATTTCATTCTTTACAAACAAAATACTTCTTTACTGACATTTTCATTCTTTACTGACAAAATATTGAGAAAAAAATATAAATCTATATGGCTTAGATATCGCAGTCTCTAGAGTTTTTTGGTGCACCCTGTATATAAAAGCATGTCAGCTTGCAAATAAATGTATTGAAAAAAGTCAAATATATGGGGGGAAGCGATCGATCCTATCCTATCGCCCCCCCCCCCTGTCTCATTTAGAAGTGTCTTTTAATTTTGATCTTGAAGACCTCTTATCTAAACGGTAATAAATAACCCTCAATAACTTTTAGATTATCATAATTGGCTTATCTCATCTTAAAGCAATTGAGCTTTATTAAGTATAGTTATAATTCTTATATTAATTTTTTACTTTGTAGCAATCATTTCTTTGACTAAATTACTAATCTGCCGTAATTGTTAATGCTTACACGTTTTTGTGAAACTAATCACTGATTATAATTATCGGTGCTGTTTTTAATTGGCGTTCTTGGTAATTTATTAGAAATTTGCTACTCCTTTTAATTATTAATTAGAACTAGTATTATGTGCATAAAATATTTCAATAATTATAATTGGCAAATATATAAACGAATTAATTAGGAACTTAATTGAGAAATGACGACAGTTCCGAATTATCAAATCACGTATTCAACTTTAAATGATGAAACAAAATAACAATTAATGCAGTGAAATCATAAAAATTTATTATGATATTAAGATATTTTATTCTGTTGAGTGTTGACCAATCAAGCAGTATGTAAAATCATATAAAATGGTCCGATTGTGATGTTAATCAACTTGTCTCTGTGACGCGTTTTAATTTTGATTAAAAACTTTTAATTAAGATCTTTTAATTAGAATTAACTCATCAATTAATCCCATTTGGAATTAGTTTCAAATACCTAATTAATTAGAAATAGAATGAAGAATTAACTCATAATCTAATTAATTAGCTAATTAACTGAAGTTAGCTAATTAATTAGAGGACACTGCTGATTTTAATTGCCTATTTATTATTATTTGGGTACCGACGGTTTGAAGAAGCTTGTATAAATTAGATATTTTATAAAAGTTCATTAATTTCTATGAAAGCAATTTTGATTAATTAGGATAATCACCTCATATAACGCTTATTGGTGACTAAAACTATATTTGACTCTTTATAGAGTAATTTGGAAAAAGAGATTTTTCAGTTGCATAGCCCAAGGGAGGTTTGTGGACTACAAACCCCCCTTGGCTACGCAACTGAAAAAATCTAAATTGTGGGGATTATTAAACCCCTCCCACATTCAAGATAATATTTTTCTAATGTTTAGGGAGACTGGTACTGAATAGATTGCATACTGAATGGACATTTGATTTTAAAAATACTTAGGCCTACTGTTAAGTTAGGTTTATAATTTTAACTGAACTCCTTTCATGCTTATCTTTCCTTAACTTTCAGTTTCTGCGTTTATATGACGTAAAAAATCGTATTTTTCTCCTTTTAACACAAAAGTAAATTTATTGCTTGCCTTTTTTGTTAACTTTTTGTACTTAAATATATGACATTTTTTACATGTTATTGTCTGTGAATAGAGAAGATTTTTTATCTTTCAAACGATTATAAATATTTAACAATTCGTCTGTAAGTTATTGACAATTTAAGTCAACAATTTTAAGTGGTACTAAATGCATCATCAGTCCCGCTAGTGAATGAACCAATCTATTGAATATCATAATAGCAACAATATTAAATATTTTTTAAGTTTTACTGAAAGGAGACAATTAAAGCATAACAGATATTGTTTTTGATATATCCACATAAAAAATCGACAGATCATTTCAAAAAGAGAGATTAGCACGTTTACATGTAACAGATCGTCATGATCCCTGCGTCCAGTCATCAGCTTGCACTTATCACCACACTTAATCAACTACAGACGATTTAACTGATGACTCATCAACTGCAGACACTCACAAGGATTTTTACACATTTAAAATATTTGACCACTTCTCCAAGGCATCAAATAATCAAATAAATGTGCGTCATGGAAGACATAAGATACTAACATAAAATATCTAACATCGAGTCCTGTAGCGTGCTCCCGATTTTTGACAATTCCGAGGTGCGGAATAGAATATAAAAGTTAAATATCAGTCTCTAATATCAGTATCTATTAGCTATAAGTCTATAGTCTATTGTTTCAATACAATTTTTATGTATTATTGCAGTTATAGATCCTGGTCCATTCAGTGCAAGAAGGGCGGTCCATTCACTATCACCCATTGCACTGAATGGACCACCATGCAACTATGAAATATTAAGAACAGATTCTGAAGTTGATGCATATATAGTTTAAGTAAATAGCGCTAAATAAATTCTTTCTTTTTGAAATTTGCATCAACAGTTTCAATCTTTTACACTTTTCAATCTTTTACACTTGCTTAAATATTAATAGTCTATGATCATCTATCACAAGGATTCGGACATTCTTTATTTTCCTCTTGACATGCGCCCGAGGCACATTGTCCCTTGCTGCCACAAGCCAATCATTACTCAAGTAACTCAACTGAGATAGTTCATGAATCTTGCTTTTTTTAGTGTCCACCAGCATATTTTGAATATATTTCTTCAAATTCATTTGCATTTTTATTGTACTGTAGAATTTGACAAACTTAATTTAGGCCTACTCTAACCAGGGGGATCGGTGTGGTAATGGAAGAACAAAACCAAAAATATCATTACCTGAATATTTTCGTTTGTACCCACCCTCGCCCCACGCACAAAAAACGTTCCGGCGCTTCTGGGTCTGTCTCAACATTAAAAGAATAATGAAATGAAATAGCAATAATTATTAACCATTAATACAATCACAACAAGTACAGATATGGTTCAAATTCTACGTAAATATAAAATGTTACAAACATTTGTAATCACACTGCCATATAATATCTTGTAACTTTTAAAATGATCATTTGAAAAGTAACAATCAATATGATTAAATGATGCATATCATCAAGAATGAAGTTAAGGAAAATACTGTTCATATCTCGTAATAGGCTGTCGACATATAGGACAGTTTTGCCTTTGCTCTATCAGTCTACGAATGCATGTAAGACAAGTCTGTGCATGATTACACGGCTTTATAATATAATGATTCATAATGTCGTTGCTGCAGACAATACATTCTCTGACTTGTCCTGATATAGTAGAGACAGAAGGAGCTGTTGGTGTCACTGGTCTAGGTTGATGTTGGTCTATAATTGAATTGATGAGATCATTGACGTGTGAATTGCGCCCAAACTGGACACTGTTCTAGTGCTTGTCGTCTATGAAGTGGTGGTCTAACATTAGACCCATCTAAAATCGTGACAAATTTTCATGTTATAAAACATGTATTGCATATGTGTAAGTCTTGCATTTTGTATTTAATATTTACACATATTTCAAGCAATCCCATATAAAATTTCACTTAGTCACTTCAGTGACATATGTTACAGTTCAGTTAAGTGATATGTTAGCAGTTCTAAGGAAATTAGGTCCCCTTGACTCTAATCTACAGTCAGTTCGGTCGTCAATCATGAGTCATTCTCACGAAGGGTACATCAACAGAAACTGTCGTTTCCTGTGGATGACCATACGTCTGAGTAGGCGATGACTACAGGCGAGCGACGACGAAGATCCTTCGTGGGAAAATAAAGTGTCGCGAAAACGATGAAACGTCGTAAGATTGGTTCCTCTCCAGCCGATCCGCAGTCACGTGCGCTCTACTCTTCTGTGGTAATATCCAATTCCCCGTCCACTCAATTAGCCACTAAACCACTCACTGCATCGCGGGTTCCAGTAAAGAAAGTGTTCATTGGAGCCTCCACATCTTGCCCCCTGAAGGCTTCAAAAACTGGTCTTCAAAATCGGTAACATCGATTCAACATACAATGTAAACGATATGCGACAATATATCGAGTCAATTGGTTTTAGAATTTTAACTTGTTTCGAGTTAGCTCCACCAAAACGTCAAATGGATAGTCATGAAATCAACAAGGCATTTCGTATTTGTGTTATAGCGGAGGATAAATTATTGGCACCAGAAAAATTGGTCAGTTGGTATTGTATTAAGAGAGTGGGTTTTCCATCCAAAAGACAGCACCAAATCGAACATTGAGGGGAATACAGACATTATTAGGGATGTAATTGCTGACAAGGGGGATGTACGTGTAGATGGGGCGACTAATATAAGCAGTTCCTATTGTTCTGTTGATCAGAGTGTGCTGGGCAAAGTGGATACAATTATAATTCTAAATATATAATGTCAGCGAGCATTACTTCTAACAATTATATTGAGCTGTCAATATTATCTTATAATCTACCTGGTATAAATCAAGGGTCTACTCTTTTGTCCAAAATGACAGAATCAAATTGTCCAAATTTTATTTTTGTACAGGAACATTGGCTAACTCCAATGAACATGAATAAAAATATTAATTTTTCTAAAAACTACTCTTGTTTTGGGATATCTGCCATGGAACCGGCTGTTGATTTCTCTGCGTTAAAGGATCGTCCTTTTGGTGGTGTTGCTACGTTTGTTAAAAACTCTCTTTTTTCAGTAGTTAACTGTATTAAATGTTCTGAGAGATTTGTTATTTTAAAAAATGACCACATGTTGTTAGTAAATGTATATTTTCCATGTCATAGCACTAGTAACTGTATAGATATTGTTATTGACATGTTATCTGAAATTGCTGATATTTTGAGAATTTATAATTGTCAAATTAGTTTAGGTGGTGACTCTAATAATATGCTTTTTGACAATAATTATAGTGTTAGTGACCTAGTGAAATCATTTTGCAATGATTTTGATTTAGTAAATTGCAGCATTGTTATGCCGACAGTTGTGGTTATACATATTTTTATGAAGGCCTACAGAAATCTAGTTATATAGATTACTTTTTAATATCTAATAGTATGACTCCTGAGATAATGAAACATTATGTTATAGATGACGGGATCAATTTGTCAGATCACCTACCTATTGGAATTGAGTTTAAAATGATGCATTGTGTAAAAGATTATGTTCCTTTTTATTCTGAAAGCTTACCTGATAAGGCCAGTCATAGTGTTAAAAGTTTACGTTGGGATCATACAAATCTACCTTATATAATAATGCAATATATTTTGCTCTGCAAGCTATTTATGATAAATTAATTACTGTATATAATGCTATTTTATGTAATTCCTTGACATGTAAATTTCAAATTGAATCGTTGATTAATAATATTTATGACAGTTTGGCTCATTTCCTTAATATGACTGCAATTCAAACAATTTCTTATGTAAAGAAAAACTCTTTTAAATATTGGTGGGATGAGGAGTTAGATGAATTAAAAAAACTCTCAGTAAATTCTCATCGTATGTCGTTAGAGGCTGGCAAGCGAAGAAATGGACCCATTTTTGAGAATCACAAAAAAGATAAATATGCATATAAGAGGTTAATTAAGATTAGACAAAAACAAGATTCAGATTCTATTTCAAATTCTTTACAAGATGCTTTACTTCAAAAAGATAATGTTTCCTTCTGGAATATGTGGAAAAATAAGATGGGTTCGAAAAATATTCCACCAAAAATTGTAAATTTATCTAGTGCATCTGATATTGCTAATGAATTTGCGAAATCTTTTTCTGATGAGTGTAGTAGTAACACGATTAAAAGAAGTCAAGAACTGCTTCATGAATTCATTAGCATAAAATCTAATTATATTGGTGATGATTTTAAAAATGAAGTTTATGCTACAGTTGAATTAGTAGATACTGTGATTCGTGGTCTTAGGAATGGCAAAGCTGCCACTCTAGATAACTTAACAATGGAGAATATTCAATTTTATTATACAATTATTGTTAGTATATTAGCTAAGCTGTTTAATATTATGCTAAAATGTAACTATGTTCCTAATAGTTTTGGACTTGGTCTTACTGTTCCTATTCCTAAAGGTGATAACAAAAATAAAGCAACTACGGATGATTACCGTGGTATTACAGTAAACCCAGTTATTTCAAAAAATTTCGAGCATTATCTTCTGATTAAATTTGGCAAAAATCTAAACAGTACTGATTCACAATTTGGTTTTAGAAAGAATCCAGGTGTAAATTATGCATTATATTCTGTACGTAAAACAATTGAATATTTTGTTGATAGAACTCCACAATTAGTTTATGTTCTCTAGATTTGTCTAAAGCTTTTGATAAACTGAATAAATATGCCTTATTTATTAATCTTATGCGTAGAAATTGCCCTCTGTGTTATATAAATTTACTTTACTGCTGGTATGATAAGATATTTACTTGTGTTGAATGGGAGGATACTCTTTCTCATTTAATTAAATTGAATTGTGTCGTTCGCATGGGCATCCGCAGGGGGGTGCAAGGGGGCGCATTTGCGCCCCCTAGATTTTGATACCTGTTTTTTTTGTATGACAGTCAAACATATAAATTTGTTGTGTGTTTGATTGTCATACAGAAATATTCATCAAAACTCGAATCTGTGACACAGAAATTTCAGGCAGTCCAACTAGATTTGCTTGAAGCTTAGACTGCAATCAAAGATCACTTGGTTTTAATTCGTGCAGACCGAAATAACTCTGATAAAATATACAGTGACATTTTTAAAGCTACCAAAACCTTGGCAGACGAGATTGGAGGAGAACTAAAACCTCCAAGGCAGGCACGGAGGCAAATCAAAAGGGGAAATCCTCTTAGTGAAGATCCTGAACAATACTTCGAAATAGCTGTGTATATTCCGTATTTCGCTGGTATCATCGCTTGAGACACGTTTTACTGAAGAAAACAAACCCGCATACAGTCTTCTGTCCCTTCATCCTTTTAGAATGGCCAAACTAAACAATAATGAATTCAAAGACCATATCAAAGCTGTTGCAGATCTGTACAAAATTGACAACTTTCTGGAAGAAAGTGAAAGTTGGTATGATGTTTGGTTGAACAGACAGCGCGATGGAATGATCACAGCAGAATGCATGAACTTGAGTGAAGTTTTAAGCTACACAGAATTCTATTCGTCGGTCATGACGGCTTTGCAGATTGCATTGGCTAAACCAGTTACAACATGCACCATAAAAAGGCCATTTAATACGCTAAGGAGGGTTAACGTGGATTCGTTCAACAACCAGCGATGACCGTTTATCAGGCCTCTGTATGATGAGTGTACATCGCAAAATTATTTTAGACAATAAAGACAGTTTCACTGACACAGTGATTAATCAGTTTGGACAAGAACCCAGACGATTGATATTGTTATTTTAGGAATAAGGTACGAATCAGACCTCAATCATACAATGATACAAAATACAAAATTTAACTATCATTTTAGTTTTTAACAATGAATGTCTACGATTTATTTCTTTTTACATTTAATTTTTATCAAAACTAGTCAAGATAACCTAAACATTAAAGGGCATAAAAACATTGCAATTTGTATTGGTATATCCGCTCGTATATCTCCCAAATCTCCGCTCGTGCTCGGGAGCCTTCGGCATCCTCGTTAGTCATGCAAATAATTTAAAAAAACTTTGCGCCCTCTAGAAAAACTTCTAGGGAGCCGCCTGACGAATGCCTATGGGCGTTCGTCAGGCGGGTGTGCTATCACCAATTCTATTTGCTGTTTATGTCAATGACATTTTATTAAATCTAGACAAATCCGGTATTGGATGCTACATTAATGCTTTCATGTATACTGATGAATTGTTACTGCTAGCTCTTTCTGTATGTGACCTTCAGAAAATGATTAATATATGTAAAAAGAGTTAGACTGGCTTGACATTAAAACATTCACATCAACATTAAAAAATCAAGCTGCTTAAGAATTGGCAAGAGAGTGAAGGCTGTGGTTAGCGATGTTTCACTGATTGGCAGAAATTTTGTTTGGGTTGACGAAATTAAATACTTAGGTATTTCAATAACAGCTGCCCAAACCTTTACTTGTAATATGCATTGAAGGTACGAGAACAAGGTTCATCTTAGAGATTCGTCAGTAAGATTTAGAGTCACGAATTTGGGATGTTATAATAGAATGCTGAATAAATATTCAGCATTTTATCATAAATGTTCATGATAAATATTCTGGAAAGTGCGCACATTGTGGCATCAAGAAGAATATGAATTTTGGAGATATATCTAACTTAAACAAATTAGATAACGCCAGTGTTAGTGTCAAAAGGAGTGGCCAGCAGCAAACTATGAAATTATGAAAAATAAGGATATCAGACCTGAAATCTTTAATGCTTATCCACAAGATATTATCAACACAGAAAAAAACTGTAATATTCCCAGTGCACCAAATCAATTCATGGAAGATAGATCCATCACAGCTATGACTGGTATACTGGAATGTCAACATTAAACGCAACGCACCCAAACTATGTGAGAATGGGCGAAGTACCAAACAGAGTTTTTCAAATGTCAGCGAGACGTGGAAAGGAGCGTCCACTTACCCTTCCTGGAACTGAAAAGAGCTCAACATCAGAACACGAGAGTCTAAAACAACCATCATCAGGATCTACTCTACAAACACCAGTCTTCTATGAGTCATTAGATTGTTATAAGTTAAGTTTTTATGTTTCATTATACATTCCAATATATAAATTTTAAATTTTATTTACATTTTACTAACACAATATGTTGCAGATATAATTACAAGTTTTATTAATATTAATTAATAGTAATATTAATTGAGGGAGCCATTCAGATTTCAATTTCAGCTTGTGTATTGACTATTGTTTAAAATAAATAGGTAATTTAGAGTCAAGTCAAATTATAAATGAAAAGTAAGCTAGTAAGTTATTATTAATTTTAAATTCTCTCTGCAGCAGGACATCCAGTCAGAGTTTGCGTCGGGTTATCTTGATGATTTGGGCATTGGGGGGGGAGGTTAGAGGTGTCATTGGGGATGTTCTTAGGCTGGAAGAGGGAGCAAGAGCCTGTGGTCTCTCACTCAA
>JAQIXG010005938.1:0-10882 GCA_034700105.1 Oconnorella tubifera
TTAGACTGTCTAGACTATCTAGACAGTCTAGACTGACTAGACAGTCTAGACAGTATAGACTCTGTAGACAGTCTAGACAGTATAGACTCTGTAGACAGTCTTAACTGTCTAGACTCTCTGGACTGTCTAGAATTTCTAGACTGTCTAGGGAGTCTCGATTGTCTAAATTGTCTAGACTGCCTAGACTGTCTAGCGAGTCTAGACTGTCTAGACTCGCTACTCAGTCTAGATTGTCTAGACTGGCTAGACTATCTAGGCAGTTTAGGTAGTCTAGACTGACTGGACTCTCTAGACAGTCTAGACAGGCTAGACTCTCAGGACAGTCTAGACAGTCTATATACATTCTAACATGTCTAAACAGTCTAGATCGTGTGTCTCAACAGTCTAGCCTGTCTAGACTGTCTAGACTGTCTAAACTCTCTAAACAGACTAGATAGTCTAGACAGTCTAGACAATCTAGACTGAGTAGACAGTCTAGACAGTCTAGACTCTCTAGACAGTCCAGACAGTCTAGACAGTTTAGACAGACAGTCTAGACTTTCTAGACAGTCTGTCTAGACAGTCTAGACTGTCTATACAGTCTGTCTAGACAATCTAGACAGTCTAGACATTCTAGAAAGACTCTCTAGACAGACTAAACTGTCTAGACTGACTAGACTTTCTAGAGTCATTTTTTTCATTTTTGTTACAAAATGCATGAACCCAGACTAAATCATAAATAAACATTGTCAATTAAACATTAATTTATTTTTTATTTTAATTAAATTAAAGTTTTAACGGATTATTATTAGGCTGCAAGTTTTGTTCAAATGTCTACTAAACAAAATCTGTCAAATATTGACGCGAAATATTTACTAACTATAAATGCAATTTAAAAGCTTTTTATTAAGATAATAATTATAAATATAATTTCAGGAAAAATGTCAACAAAATCTGAAAATTCGATTTAAAATGATAAAAATTTACTACTGAATGTATAAATAAATGCATTATGAGTATAAGATTAAACGGCTAAATATATATCTGCATTAACATCGTGTTTAGATTTTAGATACGCTGAAAATAAGTATTTATGGATAGAACTAGATAATATATTTGTTATTATCGTAATATTTTACTCTATGTTTGTAAATATGTTTTGATTAAATTACAGGAAATTGTTTCATAAATTTGACTTTTGTTGCGCCATGCAGTAAACTGGAAAAATCTCAAAATGAATCTTACTACTGATTACTTAATAAATACAACAATTGGATTAACTTCCCATCTAATAACGGATACAGTACAGGCAGCAGATCCTGGAGGGGTGGAGCTCACGACTCTACAGTACGATGATTGGGCGAACAGTTCTTTAGACTCAGTGTCTGATTGGATGAATGTTTCTAATGAATCGTTTGTTTTACGTTGTGACGCGAAGATTGTTAACTATAGGATTATTCCGGCTTTAATTTTTGCTTCTTGTTTTATCTTTGGCATCATGTATTGCTTCTTTGGTAAGCAGAATTCTGCAGCCATTTTTTTTATTATAGAAATAGAATAAAGAATTATGCATTTTAAAATATTATCAGAATATACTTTATATTTGGAGCAAAATCATAGCATTATATTTTTGTTCTATACTGTACGCTTGGAAGAAGGATACATCAAGTAGATTAGATGACTCGTTATATAATATATAAATTATTAAAAAGACACAATCAAGCTGTACATATCTTTACTTTATATAAAATTATATACTTTTTTTATAATTGAAACACCAGGCTACCGTTTCTTCAAAGCTACCATGTTCATCACCGGCTTCATTTTCGGTTCCTCCCTCGTTTATTTCTTTGTCCTTGAGGAACCCCTTGTCCCTGCCGCTGCCAAGATCGGCTCAGCCGTTGGTACGGGTCTCCTATGTGGCCTGGTAGCCATGCTGGTTCTGCGCATTGGATTATTCTTTACCGGAGCCACCTCTGGGATTCTTCTCTCTATCGCTATCTTTGTCATCATCGAGCAGTTCCACCACCCCCACAACAGGTGGATCCCAGTTGGAGTAGCCCTGGGTCTGGCAGTAATCCTCGGAGTCATCTCTATGTTCCTATTTCAGAAAGCCATGGTGGTGACTGGCACTAGTCTACTGGGAGCCACCTTGGTGCTGTGCTCGGTTGATTATTTTGTAGATTTATTCAGAGCTTGTTTGTACGCTTATGCTAGAATGACGGGGAGGGGGGGATTGAGTGGGGACGGGTGGGATGGGATGTGTTGGTTTAGTTGGTTGGTGTATGGAGCTTGGCCGGTTTTGTTCGGCGCTGCGGTGGTGGTGCAGTGGAGATGGACTGCCGATGATTTAGACCAGAATATACCTGAAGCTGGTTAGTAGATAAAACATCAGGGTTTTAATTTAAAATTTCTGTATGAGCAAGCTATAAACGATATCTAATGTTTATTGTCTTTAAATTAATGTATAACATCTCATGTATGTTTCATTAAGAATTGTCTAGCAATGTAACATTTGGTGTTTACGTTTTATTTTCACGAATGCTCAGACTTTTAAATCTTGAATGCTTGAGAGGAAAAATAAAGTTATATATTTTCAACCAGGAGTCACTCTGCCCAAGTCATCGGCATCAACAACAAGACGTCAAGGAAAGAACGTACCAGCGGAGACACAGCAGGACAAGTACAGACACTTGTACAAGGTCAGAAGAGCTAACGGAGATGTTGTCTCTAAGGTCAGTGGGAGACTTTGATACCTACATTATATTGAGTTACAATTTTTGTCAAGTTTTTTGCTACGTTTAATTATAGATGAGAGTCAAAATGTATATGTGCAATATTTACTGAGAAGTATAAAATACTATTAATCTGGCTCAATCCTAACCCTAACCTGTGCCCTTAGCTCTAAATACTAACCCTATACTTTAGTGTCGAACCTTAAGTATATCTTCAAACTTGATTCCTGTCCATTAAGAATAGTCCTTATCATATTTTATCTTTAAACTTATTTCTGGTTGTTTTACGAGTTATTTTAATACATATACATCAAGTTTGTTTCAATTTGAGCCGATTGTGATGTTGAATGTACAGAGTTACATGCAAAGTATTCACAGTCAGCTGTCACCTTCATTACGTCTCCTGACACCAGCGCCATCTGAAGTCAACAATGATGACAACTCTGTCATGTTGACACAAACTGTGGACACCGACCAGTGACTCTGTCATAACTCAGCGACATATTTAGTCTTTGTTACGGTTATTTTTATTGGTGGAGTAGGATGTTTCCTTGATGCGAATTGGTTCATTTTATGCGGGTTTTAATCAGCAGTTGGTTTAGGTATTTTTAAACAAAGTTAAGAATGATACGTTTTATTTGCTATAACAGAAAACTAACTTTATATGATTTGTTTTTCTTATTTGAAGTATTCAGCTGCTCAATATGCTGCTTGCATTATATCTTTTAATTATTTCATATCTTAGTGTGCACAGGCAGTTAAATAACGATATATTATATAAACTGATTATTTTTAATATTTTTGTTAAATGTGTACATAGTTTTTGTACATATCATTGTACATGTATTGGGGTTAAGTACAGAGAGTTGTTGTACAGTTATAAGTCCATTGTCAATTCCCTAGGTAGATTTGTTTGTGTATCAAGTATGCACTTTAATTGTGTCAATTAACTGTGTCAATTTAACTGTGTCAGTTTAACTGATGTTATGTCAATATGAAATTAATTGAAAAACATATTAAATCAATAAACGTAACTTTTGTTTTCAAGTCAATCAATATATTTTCATTCGATTAGCTTTGGAGTATAATTAATCTAAATATAGAATCATTACGCAGCGTAAACTATACTGTAATGATTTTGCTCTTAGACTTTTTCTACTCAACAGCTAATGTAATGAAAATATTAGAAATTGTATGAAAAAGAAAATTCAGTTGTTAAATATATTTGATTGATTGAATATCTAGTTTTTATTGACACTTAAGTTTTTCTCTATTTTGCTTTTAATATTTTAATTTTCTTGCATATTTATAGTGGCCCAGTTCAGTTGAGGGATTGTAATATCTTTATTGAATGTTTTTAGTTGATGCACTGCTTTAATTTGTATTAAACACATTTTAATTACTGAAATTGAATATAAGTTATATTGTTTTTCTTTATACTGCTTGTTGTTACAGGATTGATTGTTTAATTTATATATGATTGTTAGAAATAATAATAATTTGTATGCACCCTTGCCCCCCCCCGTCATTCCAAAATGCAAAATGAAATTAATTAACTGCTCTGCTGTGTTAAGAGTGAAGCGTTCACTCATCACTTGATTTATGCACACACGAAGTTCACAGCCCATCATTAAATATCTTTTGGCGCTGATGTGACGTTAAGCAACAAACAAGTGTTAAAAATGTAAAACTGTTAATAAGTTTGTTACCCAACTTACTAAAGAGTGCAGCAAGTGACAATATTTAAACTCCTGTCTTTAAGATTGAAAGTCCTAGACTTACATCTTTCTGTTTTCTTTATTCTCCTATGTACACTTATTCATCGCTATATTCTAGTCTGTTATTTGATCACAGAATTAAATGAATTATATTTATAATGATTGTTTTAATGATTATGATGACTCAAATCTTTGACTTTTGGGTTTAGATTTAAGAATATTACCACTCTGTAATTGGTTGAAACACGTATTAGACACAAGTACATTCCCTTGAATATTACTCTACTATATAGTAGTAATAACTTTATTATAACTCTACTGTAACAGTGTTTAATATTAATAACGTTATATATTAACAATTGTAACGGTTTATCATTCTATTAAGGATGCAGTTGATAAATTCAGTACTTTACTCTTGAGTGCAGCAAGTAATGTATTAAGAAGCAATGAAGACTCGAATCTAGCACCTCTATACTGTCGACTTGTTGTTATTATCACATATATAATATTACATGAAACAGTTATGTAAAAAATAAGTCATTTACGTAATGTTTCAAATTAGTCTTAATGTTAATTCAGATTCCATATCGATGGCATTATAACAAAATATAAATATATGGCATTTTGATTTTGCTCACACTTTAAATCTACTGCATATTTATGATTTGTTTCTGCAGACACTTGATATTATCTATATTTAGCTGGCGAATTGAAAAAGCATTCAAATGAAGTTAGCTATGTCAAGTGTATGCAAAGTCAAATTTCATAAGACGTCTGTGTGTTTATATTCTACAGTTAATTAATTTTCTATTTTTGCACAAATGTTAATTTTTTTCATTGTACATCCATTTTTGCTGCAGCCTGTTTTTGAAAGAATACAATTTAAACTGTCATTTAATATCAAAAATGATGTCTGACATTGAGCTGATAAATTAAATGTCTTGTATCAAAGGGTGCAGCAAGTGATACTTTAAAACAAGAATATACTAATCGTAATATTACAATATATAATAACAGAAATAATTATTGATAATAATATATTTGGTGTTATTATTTAAGATAATAAAATAACACAATATGTGTGTAAATATGAAGGTCTATAAAAAGCGAACATTATGCTATAATGTAGTACACTATATAGTCTTTAATTCATCAAATAAAACTATAAGTTAAATTATATCATTAGAAAACTGATATAATTTAAACTGATATCATTTAAAATTATGATATCATTAGAACTGATATCTTTAAAACTTATATCATTTAAACTTATGATATCATTAGAACTGATATAAACTGATAGAAATTCCGCATTAATAGAATTATTGTGTAAATAGTTTGTACATATTTACATAGTTACATTGTACATTGTCGCTTTAGATATAAACTTTTAACTCTGATTATTTTGCTGTTAAAATTTTAAGTTTTTTGTGAAGTTGTATTATTAACAGTCAATTCATTATCTAATACTGAAAATACTCCATTGAAATGCATATTAAATTTTCATTAAGTTCCCGTTAAAAGAATTGTCGTTAGTTAATTCAATTTTGTGATTTTGTATATATGTTATTGAAATTTTGTTAACTTTTTTATTTTGTATTTAATTTCTGTATTCAAGAATTTATTAACTAGGACATTGGGGGGACCCTCACCCACCCCACCCCCCCCCCATTCTTATCCTAGCTATATTTCCAATAAAAATTTAAAAATGCAATTTATAATAAAATATTATACGGAAATTAATATCTTTTTAATAATTTGAATATTTGATTCCACCAATAAATGTTGTTTTGTCTTCATATAATTAATCCACTAACGTATAACTCAAGTATTTTAGATCTAACGCTAAAATAACTAAATCACTGCAAATTGTTTTCAATTCTAAATTCTAAATACACTAATTGTAAATTATAATTATTGCCACTGCTATTGTCTACTAATTTAACTCAGAGATTTATGATTTATACTTGTATATGTATAAATTAATAAATATGCTTGAAGTGTGAGAATTAATAAATATCATTTATATCTAAACTTGTTGACTTTTTATTTCAATTAAACTCGACACAAACATTGCATTCAATTACAAGATATACACGACAGAACAAAAAACAATAAAAAACGAGTTTCATAAATATAAGCTAAATTATGTAATTATCCGTGAAAACAACCCCTCTCAAATATTCTTCAATAGTTAGGATCATTTCATTTTGTGAAATAATCATCAATTAATGACCCTCTAAATTAATTTAGGGGGTCCTCTTAATGTGGGGCCAAGACTAGCTTAGTCAGCCTAATGGTTAATCCGACCCTAATCATTTGAACTGCTATCAGTGACTATAAGCCCGCATCTGCAAAAAACTGAAGTTTTACAGACATTTTGATTTAGAGGCTAGATTTGTTTTTTGGCCTTTGCTATAAGAGATAAACTTTGATCAGTTTTCTTCTCAAATAATTCACAGCTTTGCATTGTCATCAAACTTTTGTCAGATAGTTTCAAGGCTAGAGACTCTACTAGAGAGAGACAGGGAGACAGAGACTGAGAGAGACGGAGAGAGAGAGTGAGCTGAATCTTTATCATTTTATTACCCTGGCGTCTGATTCAGCAGCAAGTAAGTTGTAAAAATATGTTACAATAATTTCTCTAATAATATAAGAGCATAAAATATAGAGTGAAAGCGAGATAGATCATGTCATCAATATTAGCTATAGACAATTTAAGACTGTCAGAAGATATAATTTCATTTTTAAAATTAATTATACAAAACAATATTAATTAGGCTTATCATTATTACAATAAATAATTTATTTCAAATGATTCTCATTTGTTAATTACAGGCTGGTTCATATACATCAACCATGGACAGTGCCAAGAATGACTCATCAGACTACGTCAGCCTACAGGCTGTTACGTCAGAAACACCTACGTCATCACAACACCTTGACTCTGACGTCACACAAACTCATCTTAAACCCTCTGACTTAACCCAGCGTGCCACATCATCATCAGGAGAAAACACTCCAAGAAGAAAGCACTCACCTCGAGGTCCTTCCCCTGCTGTCACCGAGCGTACGACCCTTCTCGATCAGCGCAGTCGCAGCGGGTCGGCCGTGTCGATCGAGTTTCCCGCTACGACGGTCGATGACGGCGGCCGCAAGCCTTCAGCCATCTACCGGTCCCTGGCCAGCCACTACAAGCGCGTCTCTATTGTTGAGCCTGACGCGAATCACGATGGGCTACGAGCTAGCAAGATCAAGCGCAACACAAGCTACGGCACGCTTTACCCGCCTATGTATCGCAGGCTAAGCCTACTACATAGACTCAGTTTTGCTGATGTTGTAGAGAAGATAACGTTAACTTGGGAAAATATAAATGTCTACGCGCCTGCAAAGAAAACGAAATTGTTAAGAAAACAATCAGAAGGCGAGGTTGAGACTGATACTGATCTCATCCCAAAACATATTCTGAAAAATGGTAGATGTTCTTGTCTTTAATTAATTCTCTAGTCTTACTTGTAATCCGGTATCCTTTATTGGCTTGCTTGTGTTGTAGCTTACAGAATTTTTGCAAACAAGCTCATTTATTAATCTTTTAATCAGTTTCAGGACACTTGAAACTGAATAAAAATTATAACTTTATATAAAATAATTCTTTCTAAAAAAATGCCAGATGGGCGCAGTTACAAATAGTCTTGCTGTATTGCCAGAAAGTTGTTGGTGCCATATGCAAGTCCTACTTCTCAGAGAATCGTGCTTGATACCTCGATCATAACTATTGGCTTGTTTACTTTAATGTCTTTTTTCAACTAAATTGCCAGAGGCAATTACTGCAGTCATATTCTAAGAATTAATACATCACATTTAAGAATCTTGAGTAATAACACGGCATTAACATCATCTTATTCATATAAGATAATATCGGACAGGTCTATAGTTAAAACATTGTAATTTCAATACTTACACTCATGCAAGTGTACTGTAAGTTATTATTTATTGATTCAGTCTCTGGAGCAGTTGAACCGGCGACTTTATTGGCCGTCATGGGTGCGAGGTATCTTTTCTACGCTTTCTTTATTAACAGAAGTTACTTTAATATAATGACAATTAAAGACAATAAAACTTATTTTCTGACTTTAGTCTAGGCCTATTATATGAAATAAAAAACCATTACTATATACAAGAAATAAAATACATAATATCATAACAATTTTATTAAGAAACTTTTGTGCATATTTCTCAGTGGTTCAGGTAAGACGACCTTGTTGAATGTGCTGACCTATCGAAATCGAGGCACCCTGAGAGTGGAGGGTGAGGTCAAGGTCAACGGCGGCCATATTGGCAAGGGAATGTCAAGTATGTCTGCCTATATACAACAGGAAGATCTTTTTATTGGAACTTTAACTGTCAAGGAACACCTCTGGTTTCAGGTTTGTGGTATACTGTCTGGGTAAGAAATATGCAGTGTTTTGAAAGATCTTTTCAGTAGTAGTTTGATAAAACTTTTTAGTAGGATTTTATCAGTGATATAGCAAATCTTACTGATTATTTTAGACCTAATATAATATTATGTTTATATATTAATACTCTGTGTACTGATTTCAATTTTTTCTGTTTCTTTGTATTTTAAGTCTCAACTCAAGATGGACAAGGATGTTCCTCAAGATTTAAGAGAAGAAAAAGTGGATGAAGTCATGCAAGAAGTGAGAATTTTTTTAAATATCTATTTTCTTATTATAACCAATATTAAAATATTATGTCATTGTTATAAACTTGATATTTTAGAATATTGCTTATACTGTTATATAAAAACATGTACATTAATTATAATAACACGTAACGTACTAATTATAAAACCATGTAATATTTAGATGAGTTTGCACAAGTGTTCAGATGTGCTGATTGGGACCCCTGGCAAGGTGAAGGGAATATCTGGGGGGGAGAAAAAACGTCTGGCTTTTGCATCTGAGGTATTTTTATCTCTTTCATTGCATTGGTCCATATTTAGGGGCCCAACAAATCATCTTGTGGTCGTCAGAAAATGATTTTGTTGCTTCTTTAATCTTAATTATCATATTAAATTTAAATTATTTTTATATAAACTAATTTTGCAACATTTTGTTCTGCTACTTAAATCTTTCATTATTTATCCTATTAATCCTTACTTTAAATTTTATAGCAAACTAACAATTACACTAGATACTGCATATCTATTTCATCATCATTTAAAATTCAAAATTGACTAAACTTTATCTTCAAAATCACGGTTGTACTATAAATTTATATTCCAATAAGAATGATTATATAAACCTATTAGGGTAAGGGTTAGGGTTATTTTCTCTGCACATTTAGATGTTGACAAACCTACTTGGGTTAGGGTTATTTTGTCTGTACTTTTAGATGTTGACAAACCCTCCCTTGATGTTTCTGGACGAGCCAACGTCAGGCCTTGACTCCTACATGGCACTCAACATTCTGATGACCTTGAAAGGAATGGCTGCCAAAGGTCGCACCATCATCTGTACCATACACCAGCCTTCATCTGAGGTCTATGAACTCTTTGACAAGTAAGTGGTGGTCTAGTGGTTCCAGTCTGGCCACAAAATCTGAGATACGGGTTTGAATTCAGTGGTGCAATGTGATATTAATGTTTAAACTGATAAGTTTTTGAAATTGTTCACTTTATAATAGGACATATGGTTATCTAATATTTTGATTATATTTTAATTTTAGACTACTGCTAATGGCAGAGGGGTCAGTTGCATATTTGGGCCCCGCTAAAGATGCAACTAAATTTTTTCAAAGGTAATCAGAGGCCAGTTATTATAAAGTCGTAACTTTTGTTTGAAATATTTTTTTAAATTATTTATCTGAGTCAAAATTTATTAATTTTATCAATTTTTTAACGATGTGACAGAAATCACTACCACAGAAAAAAAGCGTACAACAATTTAATGTCGAAAAAAGATTGTCAGATTATTTGTATGGTCCGTAATATTTAACCATTTGAAACATATGCTTTAATAAAAAAAAATTCACACCTTTTTTAACGGAACATATTTTCTATATATTACAGTTGTGGCCTACCAACACCAACCAATTACAATCCTGCAGATCACTTTGTCAGGCAACTGGCTGTAGAGCCAGGTAAAGAGGAAGAATGCAGGGGAAAAATAAAGGTAGTTTTTTTAATTGTACAATTTTTTTTACAAGCCTATTTTTTGTAGGATTGGGTGGTGGTGGTATGGGGTTCGGTTTGCTCTCTCACTGCAAGATAGATTTTTTGTTTATAAAAAACAAAAAATATATTTTTTGACTTATTCATGTTTTGGCTTATTCATGTTTTGGCTTATTCATGTTTTGGCTTATTCATGTTTTGGCTTATTCATGTTTTGGCTTATTCATGTTTTGGCTTATTCATGTTTTGGCTTATTCATGTTTTGGCTTATTCAT
>JAQIXG010005939.1:0-10882 GCA_034700105.1 Oconnorella tubifera
TGAAAGGCTGAAAAAAAAATTCTTGCCAACTTGTAGGGGTCCCCAACTTATCGCCCCCATCGCCCCCCCCCCCCCCCTATGGATCCGCCCCTGCTCCCCATGCTGTTATTAAAGTTACTGAGATCATAATACACAAGAAGTCTATTGTAATGTCAGTGAAATGTCAACTATAATAATTGATACAAGTATATATATAGAATTCACATTTTGCACTCAGAAGCAGTTTAATTTTTTCTATGTTTGATCTCATGCGGCATTGCCGGATGATGCGTTCGTTGTGCCAATGGGCTGGAGCGAGGATTGATCGTGGTAGACCCAAGTGCTGACTAGGAAAGATCGACCGAAATAGAAAGCGAAAAGAATGCTTGTGCCGATGAAGAGAGCAAGGATGGTCAGTATGAGCTGACATTTAACAAGGGAACTGAAATGTGTCGCCAAGTTAGAATTTTGTATCAACGTTTTCTTAGAACTCTGTTTAAATAAATGTTTAATTAGCAATCAAAGTGCACTAAATGTAAAATATATCCTTCTATTGTAACTTATAAGGTTTCTGTAAACTAAAATTGAGACTTGTTATAAAAATGGTTCAATCTGCATGGCAACTTTTGAAATAATAAAATCGAAAACTCATTTAGCTTCTTGAAAAAATTGACCAACTCAGTAAATTATCGTAATTTATCTTTTGTAGTATTGCAATTTAAAGTATAATATTTATACTCTAATGTTATAGTATTAGAGTATAAATGCTGTATAAGGCATGATAAAAGCCATGCTAAAGATCATGGTTGATTGGAAACATTGAAACAACAATCTTGTAAACATATATCTAAACTTTTTGAGCATTCACCAATATCACTACGAGGGCTTACAATTTATTTGCATTTTTTTAGAAGATTTACAATGAAGTTATCCTGTGGATAATTTTCATGATTTTATCAAACATAGTGTAGCCTAACAGTAAATTTGACAGTAACCGGTTCATGGGGATTGTCCATCGTGTTCATATCTGATGCCGTTGTCGAACCAGCGCATTGTAAACTGTAGTTAAAAATATATTAAATAATCTTAAAGTGTTTAAATAATCTTAAAAGGAGTTTAAGTTATAGTAACACCAGAAATTATAGAAAGAAACTTAAGATATGAGAATAACATTGATTATGTAAGCCTAGGATATCTGTAGAAATGCATCGTTGGTACTTTCTTTCATCCATATTTATTAGTATTCTTTAATAATTCTGTCTAGAACTAGATATGTAAAAAAATCAAATAAAGCTGAAAGTCCTGTACAAATATAGCGATGACGCGCAATTAAAAAGGTGTTTACATTTGTTGCTGGTATTTGGTCGGATCTTTAGGAATAGAAAGCCAGAGTTCATGTAGCACAGGTTTTGCGTTATCAAATGTGTCCGATACTTGCATAACTGACACAAGGAATTGATCTTTTCTTGATACTTTGTCGCCTATACCACCATCTTCTAAAATAGCAAACAATGAATAAATATGGATTATAGATGTACATTTTTTTTAATACGCCGGGTATAATCTCAATCTATTTATCATTTTTTTCTATATTATGAAATATTTACAACTATAGGCTATACAAGAAAGATTATTAAATATGTTTATTTCAATCAGACTAATTTTTAATTTCTTTTTTGTAATTTATAATCATTCCAGCCTACTAAAAACTAACAATTATTAATATATAGTTAATAGTCAGTGTATTTTATTGTTGAAACAAATAAATGAATAACTAAATGTACAATAATTTACATTAATAGCTTAATATGGAGTTTTAAATCATATTATTCAAGTAAAATACAGTCTGAAATAAAAAAGAACCAATGTGTAGCATCACGACGAGATAATTATTAATTTATCGATATATTGAATATTAGATATGTAAAAATTGTTATTCGAGCTTTGTTAGTAAATGATCTAACCTTCAGCTTTAAGCATAACACGAAGTTTAGCAGTTTTAAAACTTTCAATAAATCCTATTGCTGGAACTACGTTGTATTTCCTCGGCGCAGTACCTTTAATCTGTATGGACAAAATTAATAAGCATATAATATTAATTAATATCAATAATAATAATATTTAATAATATTACTAGTTATAACACCGAAGGCGATCATATTATCATGTATGTGAAGTTAATTTCAATAATCGAATTAGATAACTCAGTTTTAAAATGATACACTCTTTGTTGTGTTTAACTACTTTATCGATGATTAATATATTAGACATACATTAAGGAAAACCAACTTTTCTGCTTTTTAGGTTTTCGTATACAGTACATGAAATATGCGAAACTTTAGTATATGTCTATTTCTAGCCAAAACGACTGTTACTTTATGTAACAGTTGGTTAGGCTAGACTTAAACGACGTTACAATTAGGTTATACCTAATTTTAAATATTTTTAAACGTATTAATTTGATATATTCAAAATTACTTCCAAGTTATATAAAAGTTGACTTCATATTCTAGGTTCCAGTAAAAAAATATAGGATTAATAATCGTAAAAGACTATAACGCAAACCTTGTACGTGATCTGAGAATCCGTTAAGTTTTTAATCTCAATATAAGCAGCAAATCCATTCGCTTGATAGTCATAGGCAAATCTCAATGTCTTGAGTGGACTGCGTAACAAAATAATGTGTTTATTAAAATTCTCCAAGCTATTTGTTGGTTAAAAAAGCATATTATAATTAACAAATTAAGTGTTATATAGCAATTTATTATTGTAAAAAATAAGGTTAAGATATTGTAATGTATAAAATAAAAAGTAACTATTAGCCAAAATTTAGCTGTAAGTTGCGTCTCTGAGACAATTAACACTTTTTAAGCTATCAGGTCTCGAATACTTTAAAATTCAATGCGTTAATGAGCAAAATAGTTTAATTAAATCAAGAAATGTCACTAAGGCAAAATTACAAGTGGTCATATTTCAACCTGATCCCTGCAAGTGCTCTAAAATGTTCATCATAATCAGTCGTTTCTTCCTTATCCATCGCTTTTTAATCAATTGACTGAAAAACAATAAAGTAACTTTGTCATCACTGTAGGAAATATTAATGCTAATACGTTTATGTAAGATCTATACTCATTGGATCTGTAATACTTGATTAGATAGGTAAGAACGATAATACTTCGATCATGCTACTTATAAGTGACGCAGGCATATTTTAAATTAGGATGTTATGAGGGATTTAAATCTCCAATAACCCCCAAAATTAAACTTGGTCAAGTTGTTTGTTAGTATTGACAAAAAAGAAACTGAGAAAAATTAATAAATCAGGTGTATTTATTATAATATCCCACCCCCAGGTCCTCCGCCCTGTTTGCAATTGCATATTTTTTGAGATACCCCCCCCCCCCCCTGTGTAATTACTCTCTACACTACAGTAACTGGCATTATTCTTGAAAATTCTTGATTCGAAAGTTTAAATATCCGTAAGTTATATTTTATACGGTGTGTGTATGTGTGATTCAATGTGTGAATAGAACTGAAAGGCTAAAGACCTTGTCGCTTTTAGATCTAATATCATATACTAGGCTACATGCAAGGATGTAGGTCCATTATTAAGAATCGGCATAGCGTATACCTCTAATTCGTAATTTCTTTAATGAAAAGAATTAAGTATTAATAACATTTCGATTAAACAATTACATCGTAATTATGTTTAATGTAAACAATTAAGTCTAAATTATATCTTCGAATGTATTTAATATGATCAAAAATTCGCATAGGCTTATACTATGGCAACGTATACGTTTGACGCTAAGACGTTCTAAGTTGTAAAATTAGGCTTATATTCTAAATCAAAGTTGAACAGATATTTTAAAAGTCAATAACTCTTTGAATTGAAAATTTTTTAATTCATAATTAATGAATTCGTACTAAATTTGTAATTCTCATCAGTTTCTGAATTCGCTGTCGTGAAAATAATTTAAGCTTATTTATTTAATTTTGTAAAACCGTTTCTTTATAAATAACTGTAGTTTTAAAATTAATATTCTGCCAGTATTGATAATATTATATAACTAAAAGATAATGTGGCATATGGATAATACATAATTTTATTTTAAGTATCTTAAATCGAGCGGAAGTTGTAATTTTTTTAATCTTGAATTAATGTTTTAATTTTAAACAGATTTAATAGGAGATCTGCCAGAACACAGAAAAATAGTTAATAATGTTGAGAGGTCTGTCCCTGTTATTTCAGTTAATTTGTGCTGTATAATTGAAAAGAAACACAAGTTGTGTTTATTTTTACTAATCGCTGATGTATTTTTATTGGAAATTATTTAAAAGTTACTTGTTCGGTGGCAAATTATTTAGCAATAGATAAATTGTTATCTTGGAAGAAATTTCCTATGGAAAATCCTGGATGATTTACTAATTAACTACCACTAATGATTTTCGAGGTAGGTAATTCTAATCGCTCTGATTTAAACGGATTAAGGATAATATTATATAGCTATAGTTTTTATAATATCAGATTTTATGTTTAGTCATGCCATTCAGTATGCATAATGTGAATATGCATTATTTTTTTCTGGATCGTATACAGTTATAAAAAAAAACACAAATCAAAGCTCTCCTTCTGCAAATTTAAAATAAAATTCTTTCAAATTTACTTTAAAAAATTGTGAATTGAACGATTTATTTTCAGTTACAATAAATACTTGGAAATATAAAACAAGCAGTGATTGACTAAAGTCCCCTAAAGGTCGATACTACTTAAATCAGAATCATGATACATCAGAATGCTCTCTGTAACTAAGTTACTCAATGACTGATATTATAAAAAGCTTCAGATTAGTCATAAATATAGTAACCGGAGATCCTTCCTTTCAACTGTTTTGCTTATGGGCTAAGATCAGAAGAAAATTTAAAAATGAACAAGAGCCTCTAAGAAAAATAAAAATTAAATACCGGTATGGTACATTGATGTTTTCTGGTATGACCTCACTGTACTTCACTTATATTAAAGCGATGCTGAAATATAATAAAAGCATAAAAGTATGGAGTTTATTGTATCGTAAAGTAATTGAATATTGCAATAGAGTTTTTTGATTTGTTGCGATTTAAACACATAATATCATAATATTATTATGGTCCGAGTTTAGAATTATTGAATTATCATCAAGCACTACTTTATTATGCAAAAATAAAGTATAGTATTATATTATAATGTGAGTCTAAATTGTGCAATATTATTCTAAAATGAAAGGTACATTATTTTTTTGTTCGTTATATCATGATAAAATTAGAAATATTAATCAGTTGATTATTATTACATTTATGATTTTATTAATATGATGCGCATATTAATTAACTTACAGGCTACAGAAGTATATAACTTCTCAGTACTCAAGAGGAGAACTTGATTTGACCTTAAATTTATTATGCAAGTCTTTGTCTTATCATGATATAGTCTTAAATAACTTTAAGAAATTTGTTACATAAGTCTTCACTGCATAATCATCTTGTTGTCTTTTAATATCAAATAATAAAAAATGCTTTCTTTACAGAAATGACAAAGAAGCCAGGTTCATCAACTAAATCACCAGAAATAAAATGTATCCACGAGGCAAACACTACAAAGATACATAATAACGGTAATAAAAAGCATCACGTATCAACTGCAAGACAGTGGTTTATTCGAGCTTCAACAACTGTATCAAAATCTAATTCTACAGTTGCTCCAATATCAGTTTCAAATCAAAAACATTCTGTTAGTAATAAGAAACACCGCGCGAATTTCTTACAACAGTTTCGCATTATTTTTTCTTGTCGATGCAGCAATATAACCCAAGTTCATTGTAATATGACGCAAGTCAATCCAAGTTGCTCTATGCACGAGACCGTCCGAAAAATTAGCCAAAAAAGATCAAACCAAAAGATGAACTCAACAAAGAATCTTCCCGAATATGATACAAAATCTACTATTGCTCAAGGAGTTCTTCCTACAGTGGGTTTCGTTATGATTCCTTTGCTGTGTTCAACCGAATGTTGCGACGAATCGCGGGCCGACGCGCGTCTGAACGAAGCGAAGGAGGCGACGCGGTGGAGTTGTCGACGCGACGCTATCTTCGGCCACGTTGAGCAGCCTCTACCCCAAGACGTGAGGGAGAGAATTGAGGGAGAAGTAGCAGGGAGAAAGGCGAGTTTTACCAGAAAAGTTTCCCAGTATTTTAAAGCGATCTATTCGGACGATTATGAAGTGGATCTCTCGTGAAATGATGCAAAGAGTAAAAGTTTGATTAAAAGTATGTAATGTATGCGATTAGGCTTATTTTTATCCAGTTTATGGTAGAATAATAATTTGATGACATAATTTGAAAGTAAACGACTGTTTGATTCAATTCATGCAATCGTTTACTTCATCAAATCGCTTGCTTCATATAATTTTTTACTTGATATTCACTAGAATTTAAGAATAGTTTTAATCTTTATATAATATTTATGCCAAGTAATTGAAATAAATGATATTGTTATTTCAACATATTATTATGCTTTATTTATTTTAAACAATAAGCTAATATGCGGTAATAAAATAAAATTATTACTGTAGTGAATCAGTTTACATAATATCAAAACGTATAAAGTACAAGAAACACAGATTACACAGTTTATTTCCATATTCTATTAATTTTAATTATAAATATAGGCACTTTGTTTTGCTAAAAATCCATTATATTCCTTTTATAGAATCTACATAATATTATAAAACCATAAAAATGAGCTCGTTTAATGTTTATAATTCAAACTGTTATTAATCAACAAACTGTAGTCGTCACTGATGAATCATCACTTTCTTTCTCTGTCAAAACTATTGCTGGCAAAATATCAGATTTTCTTCTTTTTAATTTTTCCACTATTGAATTTTGAACTGACACTGAATTATTGTACGAACCAAAATCAGTTGTGACGTTATTATCAACAGAAATGCCTTCGCTTGATGTAATTATTGCAATTGCAGTGACGTCATTTGATGATAAGGATTCAGAAATGACGTCAGTAGATGTTACTGTAGTGTTTGAGTCGAGAGTCGCTGGAAGATCATTTATCATTTTAGAAGCTGCTTGAGATTTTCTATGCATACCTTGAAATATAAAACAATTAACATTTTAAGTCGGCTTATTACAAGTTATTAAATTAATAATATAATCACTTATTTTACTTATTTCTGTTATAAATTAATGTTTAATTAAATAACTATTCAAGCCAATTTTTTCCAAAAATGAATTAAAAAAAACGGAAATTCCTACTAAGAAGCCACGGAGCACGTGATTCATCGCTTTCCCTCTCAGCTGATTGGACGATGCTGTCCGGCAGGGGGAGGGAATGCCTGACCATGGCCCCGTAGAGGCCATATTCGGCCATGATGCTACTTCGACCCCAGGTCTTGGCCGTCTTCCGCCACTTGGCTCGCTTATTCTGAAACCACACCTGCAATAATTATATTTCAATTTAATTCCTTACATAGATAGCGTATAACAAAAAATAATAGAAATAATAGTGACTGACTTTTACATTAATTTGTATGAACAATGTGAATAATAAATAATACAAGTAAATAGTAAAGTTAGATAATAATTTCAGTAGGATATTATATGAATTTCAATTAAATATTAATTTATTATATCACTGAATTTAATCTAAATTTACACGTCTAAAGTAAGCAATTTACTGCTTTGTATAGATGTAAGACTCAAATTCTAACGTGCTTAAGTATTTGAAATAAAAATCTATAATATTTAGACAAGCTGCATTAAACAGTTATTAGATGAGAAATATTTAGTGAATAAAATATTGTATCTTCTTTATCAAAAAGAAGATACAATAAGTAAAGTGATATAAATAAAACAATGTTTTACTTGTATTCTATCTTCTGATAAGCCGGCTGTTCGTGAGAGAATATCTCGCTGATTCGTGTCTGGATAATGAGTGACATCGAATAATTTATCTAATTCCTTCAATTGATGGTCACTAAAAATTGTCCTGAAAACGAATAAAAAAAATTAACAGAATATAATAATATTGCAAGTAGATGGAGTCGAAACGCATGTATTTGGAGCAAATTGGAGACGAAAAATTGAAAAGAATGAGAGATAACCTAAAATAGGTTATCACATTATTTTTTGTACCCCCTCCCCCTTGTAAATTTCTGGCTAGGAGAATATCCTCAATTACATTATCGAAGGTAAAGATTAATAAAGTCGCAAAATAAATGTTGAACTTATAACAACAGACTGTCATATTAAATTTAAAACTTAAGAATATGGAAAAACAGTTTTAAAAAACTTATCCGTCTTTAAATTGAATCTATTTTATAATTATGTTTATAAATGAATAAAGAAACAATAGCCAAATGAAGCTTTGATCAGTTTTCACAGAAGTAAATCATCACAAAATATGATTCACATCTGTCACTCAGCAATATTAATTTCTGTAACACGTTATATTTAAATTTAATTTTAAAATCATAGGCTACATACTATTATGTTAAATAACTCTTTATATTTAATAGTATAATGTTGATATTTAAAGCTGTGTACGAAATGAGACTTAAATCTGTGAGGATCTGGAAACAGGTCGACGATTCTCGTTGGAAGTTGGAAAAAAGAGAGAAAAGTATTTGTTAATGATATCATCAAGCAAGTGAAGCGTGGTAGTCACAGTATTGATGAAAGACAAGAAACAGATGCAAACATGATAAGATAAACTATAGAGAGATAGATACAGCCGTGACACTGACAACAGAGAGATACAGAGGGGGACTTGATTAACAGGTTCTGTACTTAGATTAATTATGTCAGAGATCCTATGTAAGGGACTTCAAAATATTGTCTTAATGACGATATTAGCACTTGTAAGGAAATCATTCAGTATTAAAAGCAAAGAAAGCAGCTGATCTATATCAATAACATTTGTACTGCATAGATAGAGTATATTTTCTTAAATAGCTCATAAGTAGAGAGCTCAATTATATAATTATAATCTTTCAATCCACAATGACGCAAACTTATCAGTGAGAAGGAGGTTAATTCTGATCAAACTTTGCATAAAATGTGCTTATAATATTCTACCAAAGACTATTTTATGAATGAAATATTATATGTAGGCATATTCCTGGGCGGGGGAAGTGCCCCCCCTTGCCCCCCCCCCCTGCGGACGCTCATGTGATAAATTAATAACATAAAAATAACCTTGGCCGTCTGTTTCGAATTTTTCGCAAGTTCAAACTGTATGACTCTTTGTTTGTCGAATCTGCATAACAACAACCGTAAAATAGAGCTTTATAAAGTAATTATATGCAATTAAATTTATTTTAATTAATTAATAAGGAGCAGTAAAATGAATCGTCACTTTTTTGTATAAATATAAAATTTTAAGATTCTTAACTCTATATTTTAAAGAGAATTTGTAAGATTTTATTTTTAGGCGTACATAGCAAAGGTCCAATTACAAAATAAGAGTATAAAGAACTAAATAAGAAGTAAGTTTAGATTGCTCTCTGATATAAAATGAAGCAATGGTCAATTTATGAATAGAAATATACATAGAACTTACGCGATATTGTAATTTTATCAACTTTATCTTCCGAAGTCGATTTCATCAAACTAGAGTTTACATTCTCACAGATCTGTTCTGGTGCGTACCAACTTGATGTAATATTGGAGTCGCATATTTCTGAAAGTGATCGAATAACTGGTGGTCGATAATTATCATTTGTTCGTCCAATATTACTCGCAGTCCAATCCGTTGAGTTAAAATCTTGTAGTAAGGCAATATTTCTCCAACGATTCAAAAACGTGTAATTCCTGATAGAATTAAACTTTTCTGCCGAAGGATCAATTAGTTTAACTGGTTGTACTGTGTCTGAAGAGATATTTTTATGGCAATCGATGCCCAAAAGACGATTTATAGCAAAAGGATTGTCACTATGCGGTGTTTTGTTGATTTTATTAACTGATAAAGATGTAAGTCGCAGAGGTATGGGATGCAGGGGAAGACAGTGAGTTGATCTGTGATGAAATGTTGAAGGCTCTGATGAAGTATTAGATTCACTAGACGAATGCATAGTAACATCTTCCATTTTAATTTTAAACACAAATTATAAGCTAGAGAAAATGTGCTGAATTATTATCCTAATATAGTTTTCGTATACTGACTTAACTTCATGTTTGGTCGAAGTTTCTATGAAATCACTGTAGGCCTTGGTTACAATTTATAATAAAGCAACCAGTACTTTGTTAAAAACAGCAATATTTCTGGATAATAGATGTTTGTAGCTCTAGAAATATAATCTAATAATGATTCTATTTTAAATTAATAAGCTTAATAAATAATTAAGTTACAATATTTAGCAAACTAAATTTTCGTGCCGCATAAATAAACCATATGTAGTTTCCGTTATTCGTCTTATCCAATCACAAGCGAGTGAGTGATCATTGCAACCAATGAACGTTGAACATGAACAATACAATTGAAACACAATGAATCTTAATTGTTGAGCATTGTCAGACAATTTTTAAAATAGTCCACTAGTGTATATATTCAAGCATATGAAAAGTAAATGTATATTTACATGCATATTAATTTTGTATCAAATCCACTTATTTTTTGATAATTTTCAAATCAAATTATCTTGATGAAAGCTACCTTTTAATCGTATACAAAGGTAGCTTTTTATACGATTTTATAGGTTTTGTTAAATAGTAACAGTTTAAAATGTCCCATTAATTTTTCGAACACAATATTTCTCAAATATATTTTATAATGACATATGTAGATATTATTCAGATTAATATTTAAAGAAAAAACTGAATCATTTAATCATCCATGGTACCATTATAATCTGTTC
>JAQIXG010005940.1:0-10880 GCA_034700105.1 Oconnorella tubifera
TGGTTGAAAAATGATTTCAAAATGTATAAAGCTCGTCGATTGATAAATTTATTCATAATTTTATTATTTAATCAGTTGGGCCTAATTAATGATTTAATTGATTTAATTAGTTGAACAGGACTACGTGATTTTCGGATTATTCATATTTTTTATTGCGATCATCAATACAATAATCATTCAATCTTTCATTATCATAGACAGTTTACATTAAATTTACCCTATATTATCTGCATTCTATTGCGATTTCATTCCTTAATTTATTTTCCAATAAATTTATAGTTTGCGTAATGTCACTAGCCTGTCACTGTTAATCTTGTGATGATTAAATATAAATAGAGCTCTTTTCATCTGTGTCATTTACGATGAAATAATTTGCAAAAAATCTCAAAATGAAAGCGAAATCACGATAATGATGTGGGTTGCATGTGTGATTAGTCTTGAAGATGTGATAAATAGCCTGCCATAAGATTATTATATCATGAACTGTGTTATAATGTCTTTTTATAGATGTATAATATGGCATGAAGTGCGTGTTGCAAGAAATTAAATGTAAATATTTGTGACCCGTTAAATCGGCCGCCATTAATCGGACTCGACTGTTAGGTTTAGATTTAGGATTCAAGTTTGGTTAGGATTAGATTTTGGGTTAAGTTTTAAGTTGGCTAAAGTTATGGTTACTAGATGAATTGACGGGGTTGACTTGTCCGGTTAATATATTCTGGGCCGATTTGTCGGGTTAATGTATTAAGGGCCGATTTGTCGGGGTACCAGAAATATTGTATCATCTTGTGCTTATGCGAACAAATTATAATGATATATATGTATATACTAAAAATAATAATTAGTAACGCATTAGCCTAAACAGTGTTGTAAACATTTAAGCAAAACTAGCGATTGCTATAAAATCAGAAAACTATACAATTTTCTCTCTACAATAGAATAGATACGTTACTGAGAGTCATGCACAATCTACAATGAATCATTTTCAATGATTTCACTCCTAAATAAAATTAACTTTTTGGTTTTACAAGTAAACCATAGAATTGACTTGTAGTAAAAATGCTGGTAAGCTGCCTATCGCTTGGGGTACCATCACAGATCCCTACGTTGCTCCTTCATCCCTTGCTCTCCCGTGGACCCCCAAGGGACCCAGCTCGGTCATCAGATCGATCCCTCTGTCCGGTCACCAGAGCTAGCCGTAAGTCAGTTGTCCATCGATTGACCGTTAATGACATTGACCGAAAACTGACCATTGAAATAGTCGAAATAGAGTGAAATTTTGTATTTTTTGCTTAAAGTTTAGTAGTTGATTGAATATCCGAGTTGAATAATTTTTTTCCTAGCAAAAAATCTCCATATAGTCCTAGCTAAAACTTTAATTATGTTTGAAGAATTCAACTTTTATATTGTCTCAACTTGAGTTAATAAGCATTGACCTTCATATACTTGCATTCTGTCTGTTTTTTCTATCTATGGTAGGTGATTAAATAAAATAAATTTATGGGAAAACTAAGAAAAGTTTTAAAAATTATTATTGTTTTTATTAAAAAATTAATAAAAACAATAATGAATACACATAATAAATGAGTTAAAGCGAGAAAGAGAGACTAATAAATGAGTAGTGATAAAACATGAAGTTTTGCTATGAAAACGAGCATCGACGCTATGCGCAACGTTGACAGAATACACTTTATCGTTGAGTAGCTGCACAGTTTACAGCAGCGGTCAACTCGAATAAGTCGAGTCAAGTCGAGTCGGGTTCAAACGCCTGGTAGACTCGACAAAGATTGACAGATTAATTTGCAAAATCTGCTCATTTTGCATGTAATTGATTTCACTCACTGCAGATGTAATGTAAGCAGAGAATTAAAGGTATAGAGCATTGATCGGAATATATTTAAAATTGGTAGGCCATTTGGGGATATTGCGATATTTTATTTTGTAAGATAGAGTCGGGGGAATGAGTTAAAAATATATGTTAAGAAGAAATTTTGCCAAACATTTCTTGTTAGCTCACTGGCTCAATAACCTCTCACTCCCTCTGTCGTTCTCTAGCTTGCTCGCTCACTCACTCGCTCGCTCGCTCGCTCGCTCACTCACTAGAAATTTATATCTTATTTATGTCTTTTAATTTGCTTCGATTGTTGAACTGTTCGATTAAGTATAATATATACATTATATTAAGTCAATACCCCCTCCCCTTTCTCCTCCCCCTCTTCCCTTACCCGTTCAAAAATGACCTCTTTGTCAGAAAGTTTCTATCTTAAAGAAAGAATCGAAGATCTTCTTATCAAATTTGCTACGAAAAATATACTTTACGTCTCAGAGTTCGCCTTAATTTTTCTAAAAATAATAATTCTATCAAAAGTCACTTTTCTTTGAAAATTCTTTTTAATACAGCCGATGTAAAATAATCAGCAGTAATTATAATCTGACACAGCGTGAGATCAGTTCTATGACTTGTAGCAGGTTTTCATTTCGACGATTCGTTTTTTGAGCACAAGCTCTTTGAACACGAATATCCATTCTTTTGCAAAAAGGCTGTAACTTTTTTTATCGCTGCTGATTCGTTGGTTCATACATTTATTTGAGAGTAAATATAATAGTGGAATTTTAGCAGTAGGTTAGATTTATGTTCCTTTCCTGGCTCTAATCCTGGTATTAGGCAATCTCGTCAGAATCAAATCAGTCGCTTCGTTTATTTTCGCTTCAAATCTTCATTGAATAAAAAAACGGAAGCGGAAGTGAACTTGTTTAAATAGAATACTACAAGTACTGTAATTATAACCAAAAATTAAGTAGGCCTATCAGTTCGATTGAAAAAAGATAAAAACAGATCTTAAATTATGATACAATTGGTAGCCACTTGTGCATTTTTACAGCTGATTAATGGAGTCTACAGGTGTAAATCGTATTAAGTAAAATGTTTAAACTTCAATGGTAAAAAAAATAAGATCACCGAGCCAATATGTCTACAATCATTATCTGTGATAGTGATAAAGTGATATCCATCCACATTATTATGTCTAAAATTACCTGAAGTAAATGTGTAGGGCCTAAAGTAAACTAGTAGGCCTATGCTGCTGATTCGAAACCCATGCATATAATCTTTTAGAACTAAAGAACATAACATGAATTTAGTAGATAGAGATGATCACATATGAACTTTAACAACATGACGAATTTTCAGTACAACAACACGTATTCAGTAAAAACTTCATTTTAAAATATCCTTCTCGCATTACAGTAATAGTCAGCATTTAAAATGTCATTCGTAATAATTCTTCTTCTAATGTTCAACTCAGAGAAGTTTCGTCCTATATATGCCTCTCAAATGTCAGGTTACGTGTTAATTACCTAGACTTATTAGGAAATTCAAATAATGATATTCAATCCATCATCCATTTGCTTATTAATGTGTCGCCGAGTTTCAGCGGAGTCTTGATTGCAGACTCGCAGCCGAAATGCATTTAAATGATGATGGGTAAAGAACGGCTTAGTGGCATATCAACAACCAATAGGTAAAGCGAAGAAATTAGATAAATTTCAGATATTTCAAAAGTTCTCTTATAAAGTAATTGCTATCAAAATACTGATTTCAACTGCTTTACTGTAAAACTGATTTAAATGTGTGAATCAATAATTTACGAGAGCTTTAAAATTATTAAACAGCTTAATTTTAATAGTTAAAATTATCTTAATATATTTGTAATAAATCAAATGTAAAAAATAGTTGAAAAGAGATCTATTCAATAATCGCGTTACCAATTTTTCAAATGGAAATAAAAAAAGCAACACGTGTTTTTGCAATCCTATCCGCCATGATGTTGTTACTTAAAATCCTCGCTTTGATTGGTCGCAGCTGATCACGTGATGACGCAGCAGTATTTTTATACTGTACAAAATTGATTCGTATTTTAGAGCGATGAGGGTAAAAAAAGTCTGACTCGTTAACTGAATCAGTTGAATCCCGAGGGTTGAGTTGAAGTGTGCAGTGACTGTAGACTATCGCTCAGGGAACTAATCGTTAGAGTCCACATTAATTCGTGTCACATCGAACATGAAAATTATTTTTAATGATACGACTTGAACATTTTTCGACTGATCATTAACCATTTCAATAATTCATGGATATAAAAAGTCAAGTTATAAATATATACATTTTATATTAATACCATATTTAAACAAAACGTGATATATGTAATTATTAATCACAAAGTTGTAAAATGCCAACATTAAATAGCAATATCTACAATCGAAACTAGATTTTCTTAATAAATGATTATAAACTAAATAAAATGCAGAAATATTTGGTATATCGGCCCAAATCTGTCACTGATTTATCAGAAACGTGTGACGCATCTCTGGTTTCATCAAAAATGCACAATAAACAACAATCTCTGATCTACTGTGTAATGAAGAAATCAATGCTCAAACATTTCATATTGGTCTGAATTAACTGAAGTGTTTATTGCTCATAGATCTTCTCAGAAGCTGCTGATAAAGATGAATGGACTATTAGCCAGTATGTTACAAGTTGTAACAGTAACAATATTCATGTGCACCCTATCGTTGATCATGATTATATGCGGATATTATGTATAAAAACGTATCAAAAGTGTACACACTAATCAAGTGATAAATTCATTCAATAATTATTTTATATTTCGTTACAATTATTATATGAAAAACAGAAAAAAATATACTCTCTGTTTTCTAATAATAGTATAGTATAAAAATAAAATAAGGTGCAATTATAAAATAGATATAAAAATTGCCTACGTTCACAATATGCCATCAGCAATACTGTAGCTTGCTAATAACAACTTCAAGTAAGAGTGTCACCGGAAAATTAATTATGGTATGCTTTCGTCTCTGCAATTAGCACATAACGATATCATGCAATTATATACAATTATTTTCATATAAAAATATCATAAATATTATTGTACACCCAAAATCTAATACATAGTACCATACAATAAATTGTGAAATTTCAGCTAGGTCTAGACGTCAGTCGGTATTATGCTAAACACTTAATAATACTGAAAATAACGATATTTGGTAATTTCAAAACCTAAGATGCAGTTTTGAAAATATATAATTAACATTTAATTTATCTCATAAGGTACCTAATCGTTAGAGTCCGCATTAACTCGTGTCACATCGAACATGCAAACCTTATGAGGTAAATTAAATGTTAATTATTTTCAAAATATCGTTACCAGTATATAAACCAGTGTGGTAAACCAGTATCTAATTTGATATCGCATCGCATTGAAGTTCATGATTCTTAACTACTACTGAATAATGTACGTTGTCGTATATGCTGCATGTTATCGAAAATCACCAGTTAGCATAATTACATTCGTACTACAATTATCTTCTGAAAACGCACCAGTCATAAAATATAGGCCAAAACCTGTCAATAATCAATAGAATCAGTGAATATTCCCATCGGTTACACACAGGCTATAACCTCCCAACCTCTAGAATTTATCGCTCAGCTAGACATCCTCCGACACAACATCCCAACGATCCTGCATTAAATTTTCTTCTCTTTCTACTATCAAATCCCAGAATCTTTTTGAATGCCTTTCTGAATTCCTCATTGAAAATTGCGTATAGAATTGGATTTACTGTCGAGTTAAGATACCCCAACCAGAACAAGAACGCATCTAGCTCTCGAGGTATGTTACAAACATGACACCAGCTTTGGATGACATAGAGAGTAAAGAAACCCAACCACATGATGCAAAATGCAGCGATGATAAACGCCATTCTTATGGTCGCCTTCATTTCCATTTGTTCAAAGTTCTGTTGATGACTTGTCCAACTTTCACGAAGTGATCTAATCGAGCCGATGTTGCGAAAGACATTCACGACCGAAGCCTTGCGTGTTAACCTTGGCCTGCGTTTCTCAGTCAAGCTGACACTTACTGTTATCTTTAAGGGACTGCTGGCTTCAGCCTCGCAGCTAGACTCAGTGCGTCTCATTCGGGGTCTTTTGCGACGTTGCTGGCAACTACTGGATGGCTTGCGCTCATATGATGTTACAGTAATGTTACATTCACGTGATTTTATCGAATCCGATGAGTGATGTTTTACACAAGACACAATGTCAGTAAATAGATTGCTGCTTAAAGTATCATCGATGGTACTTATAGATAAATTTACCGGTAACATTGGTTGTACATAAGCTATTGGCTTGCACTCATTTGTGGGACCTAAATGTATGTTGTTGGATAGTCCTTCATCCAATGAAATTAATCTATCTGTTTCAGATAATCCCTTCAAATCAGAAGATTCACTAATTGGTAAAGATTCTGGTGTCAGATGAGACATAAGACGCCCATTTGTATGTCCAGTTGGTAAGCCACCTGATTGAATTGTTTCCGTTACAGTTCGCCTATCCGATCCATTAAGTTTCACACGAAGTCCAGCCGTTTTTCCATCTTCGTTTTCTGCACTGAGAAAGACATCATTGGTCTCGCTCCCAGAAATGAGGCGCGATGAACTTTGTGGCATATGAGAGTCACATACTGTTGTTTCAGAAGTCAAGGTTTTACACAGGGGTGTACTCTCGAAAACATTACCCACTTCTCCCAAGAACATCGCAGCGGTACTAGCTGAGCTCTGCACAAGTGTGCGCCGCCTTGTGTTCCTTACACTGCGCGATCGCTGCATCCGCTTGCGAAGCACGCCAAATATACGCACGTACAGGGCAAGCGTTATGAAGAATGGAACAAAGAAAGATCCGCTCGCTGAAAAAAGAACGTAGCTCGGAGTTTGAAAAATCATGCATCGATCGACGTCCGTGATATCATCGTGGATATAGTTCTGTGAGATGTCGTTCCACCCAAGAAGAGGTGGGACAGATACAGATGCAGCTATTAGCCAAACCATCCCAACATAGAGAGCTGCTTGTTTAGCTGATCTTTTGTCACGGTACCACATGGGGTAGAAGGTGGCTGTGAAGCGATCGAATGCTATAATGCAGATGTTCCAGATAGAAGCCGTGCAGTAGAGGACGTCTGTGATCAGCCAGAGATTACAGATAACGCGACCAAATACCCAGTGTCCCAGACATTCATTAAATGTGGACAGCGGTAGGATTGTGATAGAGAGAAGGAAGTCACTGAAGGCTAAATTACCGATGAGGTAGTTAGAGACTGTTCGCAGGGATCTATAGCGGAAGAGAGACAGTCCAACAAGAAAATTACCCAGAGCGGTTACGATAATAACGGCTAGCAGCCCGAGGCCTACCAGCACAGTATTTGTTAGGCTATAGTTAAGCAGCAGGCCATTACGGCGGTGTCCAATCGCAGAATTGTTTACAAAGTTTGTGGCGTTATTTAAAAACGTTATCGTAGCGTCGTTAGCGGCCATTTTGACGAGAAAGTCGAAATGGATAAAGGAGAAGTCAGCCTTAAGTGCACAGTTCTTATCTAAGATCTATTTTTATGGTACCACTTTAGTGTAGATTGAGGAAATAAGCTATTCAGAATTATTGTTCAGATTACAAGTTTGAAGATCACTTGGTCGTAATAGATAGTCCGTAATTGAGAATATAAAACTCCTAAACGTTTTCTACTTTGGTTTTTTCTTGAGATATCATCCTGTAAATAGCAAGAAAAACATTTACATTTAAAACACTGAGCATTAATTACTGATATTAGACTTTTGAATGATTATTTGTGAAATTCCATGTGAACATGCATTAAAAGGTTATTCAATTCTGATTATAATTATTGTCACAAATGATCATAAAATAAATTTATATCTCAAGACTGGTACTAAAATTTATGAAACATCTATATAATTTTCATTTATATTTTCAATTCCATCGAGGAAATCATTTCCTCAAATTTTCTAATCCAAAAAACCAAAACGCAAAGCAATATTTTTAATTCATAAATTACATATGCTTTACATCGCAAAGTCTAATAAAATATAAAATCAGCACAATTTTTCTCAAGGTGTCAATAATTTCACGATGGAGCTCTTTACGACCCACGGTAGGTCCTCAGCGACGGTGACGACTGACGCGGCGACAACGACGACGCGACAATATCGATATTCTAACGATCGTCTTTTAACGACTGTGTATCGTAACTTTGTGATAAAGTTGTCGATTGACGGCATTAATTTTGATGTTGTTGTGACATTGCAGCTGTGATCAAGGAGAGAAAATAAGTCATCGGATATTCTATTAATTCTACGCACGAAACGGCATCTTATCATCTTTGAAAAATTGAAATTTCTGACGCGATTCTGAAGACTCTATTTATATGTCAAATATAAATCTTTTATTTTTATAGGCTTGAATCAGGACTCTACTTTACTTTTAAGCGTCATAGCGTTATTTAAAAAATTCAAATGCTGAAACGATTAAAAGTAAATATTTACCCTAACCCTAATCCAAAAAAATTCTACAGATTATTATATGTAGTATACGTAGAATGTATTATATAGGCTTACTCGCAAACCATATTGCGAGTCGGCCATAGTATCGCGAGTAAGTTATTGATAGCGAATATTCATTAATATCAAAATAGAGCTACGAACAACACAATTTACTCAACTTGACAAAAACAAATGTCACCAATTGTCTAAAGCACCCACTCCAACATAATGTCATTAATTACCATAATATTTTGCATCATTAATTAAGAATTTCTGATTCATTTTTATAAGCCTTTCCTATGAAGTAAATCCTTCGATTGCCCCTTCAATGCCACATTCATCCTCGTGTTATCTATAGAAAAGTCTATTATATAAGTGCTCAGCCAACAAGCTGAGCTGAGAACTAATCCTCTCTTTCAATAATTATTATCATCATTCGTACCAACCTCTTCCTCGTCTATATATTAAGTCATTTTTCACAATCCCCAAATTGCTTCGGATTTTGATTTAACCTGGGGTGACCACAGATTTGTAACTACATAATAAGGAAACTGTTTAATCAATTATATATAAAAAGAAAACAGTGAAAGATTTTGAAAGATTGAGGACTTTTCATCTTTCATAACTTTTCAAGTAGATAAATATTCTTTAAGGCATACTTCTATATTGTATAAGGTTCTATTCTGTTTATTCTTCTATTCTATGCTGTCAAAAATTGAAATGATATGTTTGTTCTGAAAAAGGAATACAAACAGAAATACATTGTTTTGGGATTATAAAAGACAATTTACACGGCTATATATAAATCCCGATTGACTTTCAGATAAACAAACCATAGTAACATTCAACACTTAATTTTCCCAGTACTTTTAATGTATAGTAACAATACCGCATTATAATTAGATAGGCTCTGCTAAATTTAGATATTCTAAATTAACTTGCGCTGAAATATCGTATTAATAGCTTGTTAATCTATATTCGTGTATAATATTTAATAGGCTCTGCTGCTAAAACATAATATAAAATATTCGTGACAAGTGGCAACCCTATATATCTGTTTTGACTTATCGTCGAATAAGAGCAAGAGCGTGAAGATACGACTGAATAGGTTCGAGTGTCCCAATATTGGCTTCCAAGGCTCGTAAAAAAACGATGATAACAAGATGATTAGGGTTAGAGTGGAGGTAAAAAAACGACAGCAATCTGGAAATATATCCAGCAATTGGCTACACTGTAAAAAATTGTCATTAATTAATACTAATAAATTAGATTTATTAATTATGGCCTTTTGCTATAAAAAAGGTTATTAAGACTCATTATCGTGATAAAAGATAAAATGAATGAAAGTTTCATCAATGGATGGATGAATCATTCAGTTATTTTATGTTTTTTGCTGCCATTTCAATGTAAATAAGAGAATTTAATGTTAATGCTGCAATAAATTGCTAACTGGCTATAAATTGTTATAACTGCAATAAATTGCTAACTGGCTGAATTTAAGTTTTGTTTATCAATCGCTTAATGTCACATCTAAAAACAAAAAGATTCTTATTTAAAATAAGAATAATAATTACTCAAGTTCGTTTATATTTGTTATAAACAAAACAAAAATTGATAAGATCAATCCAGTGATTTATGCAAAATATTAATTATAAATATCAATTATAGGTTTCTGTCTATTTGTTGGCAATTCAATCAGTTTAATAAATAACAAAAACAGTAAATAAAGTTTTGATAGCCATGGAAGCACGAACAGACGGACGGACAGACGGACGGACAGACGGGCGGACAGGTTGTAAGTAGGCCTATTATATTTCTTGGTATTCTAAATGTTATGTTTCAGTAAGATGGGATGATTTTTTATCATCCTCTTTTATGATATTAGCTGGTGTCAGCAGGGTGGGGTTTTGTCTCCTATTTTATTTGCAATTTACAGTGATGATCTTATATCACAGTTAAAAGCTACTAAACTTGGGGTATGCATTGGAGGCCAATATGTCGGTTGTTAATTATCCCTTTACTTACTGGACGACGCGCGACGTTATAGCTCTGAATTCACGGGACTTTTCTCAATTTTTTAAAAAAATCAACAAAAAATTAGGAAGTTTTTAAAAATCTGTATCTCAGCAACCATGCATGATAGAAAGATAATTTTTGCATTATTTTCTTTGCAAGCTTCTGAACTTTGGATTGAACGCAAAAAAAACGAAAAATGTTTTTTATTTTTTATTATAGCGCATACGTGCAACATTACTCCTAAATTTTGTTTTGAAGACAAATAGTCTGCTATGAAAAGTTTTAGATCAAAAACTTTCTGCGGCAAAGTTGCAGAGAATTTATTCTGAACATTTCAAGATAATTTTTTTCATAATTGGATGAGGGATAGCTGTTGAGGAAAAGTTTTCGTGAGGCACCCCCCAATTATTTTTTTTGAAATCGAAATTTCTTCAAACAAAGTCTAATAAATCATGCTA
>JAQIXG010005941.1:0-10878 GCA_034700105.1 Oconnorella tubifera
AACCCATTTCCCCTCATCCAATCGATCTGAAACTTGGTCCATAGACTCGTTGTGACCAACAATTAACTTTGACACACACATACACACACAGACTTGATTATACTAAAATTTATTTATTTATTTATGAACAAGAAAAGAGTCATAATGAAAACTTTGTTTTTATGGGGTTATTCTTGTTATCGTTAAAAATTTAATTTTTTAAAATTTTTACAAAATAACATAAGTCTTACGTTTGATGGAAATATTATGTAAAAACGGAATTATAAACAGTTTAAACGATAGTTAAAACGAGCATTGTTTTAATTTCTTAGTTTTCATTTCTTTTTTTATATATTTAGTTTCTTCCCTGGTTGTGTCGCGGTTGTGAGAAGTCAATGGAGGAGGAGGAACAGAAGGCGGACATTCACGTTAGATTTTTTACTTGTTTTTTTTTATTATTATTTATTTACTTATTTTCTATTTTTAATTTTAGAAGCTAAAAAATTAAATGGTATTGGGGGAAATTGTCTTAAAAGTTTATCTGTTTATCTGTTTTCTTGTCTGTCTGTCTGTCACTCTGTCTGTCACTCTGTCTGTCTGTCTGTTCTTCTGTTATATATTAACTTTTTATTTGTCTATCCATTTGCTACATTGTCTTTCTGTCTACTATATAACAATCAGACAGACAGATATTAGCAGATAGACAGATATAGACAGACAGACGGACACATAGAGACACATATCTATCTCTGTCTGTTACATTGCTTGTATGTTTCTTTAGCAGCTTGTGTCTCTTGTCTAATATCTCTGTCCCTCTGTCTGTCACATTGCTTGTATCTTTTTGTAGCAGCTTGTGTCTCTGTCTAACTTCTCTCCCGGTGTCTCTATACATGATGACGATGAGGGTGGGGAGGGGGAGGAGGGTGACATTGTTTCTTGTTCTTGTGACTATTGCGCCGGAATCAGGTTTTTGTTTTTGCTTGTTTTTTAAATATAAAAAGATTTAATGTGCTGATGTGACGTTAAGCATAAAGCAAGCCATGTTGACTGAAGCAACGTTACATTAAGAATATCGTATTGCACTAAGCATCAAACAATTTGTGCTGATGTGACATCAAGCAAATAAACTTGAGTTGATTTCATATTGAGTATCAGGCAGATAAATTTGTGCTGATGTGACGTTTATCTAACAAACAAAATTTTCTTGTATCTTATTAGTCATCAAAGAAATTTGTGCTGTTGTGACATCTGTCAATCTAACAAACATAGTGCGCTCCTATTCATTAAACAAACAAATTTGTGCCGATGTGACGTTAATCTACCGAGCAAAATGCGCTTCTAGTCATACAACAAACTTGGGCTGATTGATGTGACATTAATCTAACAAACGAAACACTAGCATATCTCACTAATCATCAAACAAACAAATTTGTGCTGATGTGACGATAATCTAACAAACAAAAGATTAGATTTTGAAAAATAAATTGTGCTGATGTGATATTAATCAAACAAATTTTCTCAATCTCACGAATCTCTCTAGTCATCAAACTAACAAATTTTTGCTGATGTGACGTTAATCTAAGAAACAAAATTCTGTTGTATCTCACTAGTCATTAACCAAATACATTTGTGCTGATATGATGTTAATCATACAAAAATTTCGGTCTTATTCATCAAACAAACAAATCTGTGCTGATGTGACACAGAAACGCGGAGGCACGCCACGAACTAGAAACGCAAGAACTGCAACAATGCTGGTCAGAGCTGAATGGCGTCGTTTCTAAAATCTATCGCGACCAGTCACCCCTTGCATCAATTGCCCCCCTGTGCCCCCCCTTCAGGAGTCTGCACCCTACTGGGAGCCCTTGTCCTAATTTTGGGGATGTGGGGCCTCAGGGGGGGTGCTGTTTTTCAACGGGGGGTTTGCATTGTGCTGGGGGGGTGGGATGTAAGTTGGGGGGTAGGGGGGGGAAGTGTATGGAGTGCCTTCAGATGGGGATGGGAGAGGGGTCAGGGGTGGATCCCCCAGTGGTGGGGGGGGAGCGGGACGGGTGGGAGGGGGGTGATGGAGGGGGGGAGGTTGAGGTGATGAAGGGGCATGTGTTGAGGTGATGGAAGTTTGAGTTTAATCGAGTGATGAGTGACTGATTGATTGACTGATTGATATTGATTGATTGAGTGAATGTGTGATTGACTGATTTACACACTGATTGACTGACTGATCAATCATACAATCATCCACTCACTCATCTATTCACCAATTCATCCACCTACTAATACATCCACCATTCATCCAGTCATCTACACATCAACCCATACACCCACCCCATTCATTTATCCACCTATCAACCCACCCATCCATCTATCTACCCACTCACCCATCCATCTCTCCAATCACCAACCCACCCGCTCATCCACACACCCACCCACCCTCCTCTTCTTCACCCCCCCCATCCATCCATCCACCCATCCATCCATTTATCTACTTTCAGACTCTGTACCCAGGACGCCCACCAGTTATTCCAACATCCATCCACCCATCCATCAATCCACCCCCCTCCATCCGCCCACCCCCTCACCATCCCCCCACACACCTATCCATTCATTCACCCCCCTCACCCATCCCCCCCCATCCATCCATCACCCACCCCCCTCATCCATCCATCCATCCATCTATTTTCAGACTCTGTACCCAAGATGCTCATCAGTTATTCCAGCGTCTGGAATCTCTTGCCAGAGAGTTCGTCATCGAGGTTAAAGTTCGTCTCTTGCGGGAACTAACCCTGGACAACCGGGCTGTGGGTAGGGCTTGCTCTGTCATCAGCTGCTTGCTCGACGAATACGCTAGGCTCTGCGCAGCCTGCCACAGGCTTGCTGATATTCTAGCCTGCCTGGTAGGCGCATTTTTACAGTGATCATTTTTGTGGTGGGGGAATTGGGTAGGGGCATTTTGACGGGGTTTGTTGGGTTTTGGTGATGAAAGGAGATTGATGGGAATTGTTATAAAAGGGCCAGACAAAAGGACCCCGACAAAAGGGCCCTGACAAAACGGCCCCAACAAAATGACCTTGACAAAATGACCTTGACAAAATGACCTTGACAAAATGACCCCTTCAAAATGACTCTGACAAAATTGCCCCAACGAAATAGCTTCGACATAACCACCCCGGTTATTAATTTGTTGGGTGGGGTTAGGATTTGGTTTAGGTTGGGATTGAAGTTAGCGTTATTGCTAGAGTTATGGTTAAGATTAGTAGAGAGGGTTATTTAATAAATTGACGAGGTTGTGTGTTGTTCTATAACTTTTTTGTGCTGATGTGACATTAAGCAGTGAATGAATCTTTTTTAACGCATCATTCAATAATCTTTCTGTGCTGATGTGACGTTCTTTAATTAACAAATAAACCAAAAAATTAATCATTCGTTAATATCAAATCATAATTTGTATTATATCACTTATCAAAATCACTTTTGTATAATATATTTAACGTATTTGCGCTGATGTGACGTTAAACGATGAACGAATAGTGTTCTTCTGATTGAGGCATAACTAGAGGTAAATTTGGGCATAACTACATTTACACATACAGGTAGAGAGACATTTGAAGAGATTCAACCTGACTTGGTTGCTGCATAATCAGCACTTGTTTCATAGTATTATATTCACTGATCCAGTAGTACAGACTTGTCTGCCTAAAATCATAGCACAACTCAAGTATGTCTGTTTGTCTGTCTAGCTGTCTGTCTGTCTGTTTGTATTGCTGTCTCTGTGTCTCTTTGTCTGACTTGCTGTTTGTGAATATTTTTATGTCTGTTTGCTTTGCTGTTTGTTTTATGTCTGTTTGTCTGTCTGTCTGGCTGCCTGGCTGGCTGTCTGTCTGTCAAACAGCAAGACATTGCTGTTTGTGTATCTCTCTGGCTTTCTGTTGGTCGGTCTTGCTATTTGTTTATATGTCTGTCTGCCTGTCTGTCTGTTTTTCTTGTTGTTTGTTTATCCTTGTGTCTGGCTGTCTGTTTGTCAGTTAACCTCTCTGGCTGGCTGGCTGTTTTTGTATCTGTCTAGCTGTTTGCTGTTTGTGAATATGTTTGTCTGGCTGTCTGTTTGTCAGTTAATTTGTCTGGCTGTCTCTCTGTTTGTCATCTTGTTTGTATATCTGTCTGTCTGTTTATAATCTAAGTGTTTATTTAAACATATAGAACATTGTTTATTATCTAAACGTTTATTTAGTTTATTTAAACATCTCGAATATCATTCGTTTATCAGGTTTCCACTTATGTGTTTATTTTATTTATTTAACACATTGACCGCCAAGTTTTTTTTCGCATTTTTGACCCCATGCGCCAAGCATAAATTTTTGCATAAATTGAACTTTTATTTTAAATATATTTGATAATAATTAAAATAAAAATATATTCACTTTGTTTTAATTAGGCTTAAACTGTAAATTTACACTTATAATTTTTTTTACAGCCTGTATTAAATTTTTGTATAACCCGCACACTTGTATAGCCAGCATGTGTGTATAACCCGCGTACTTGTATAGCCCGCATGCGTTTATAACCCGCTGAATTATCAATATCTGTCAATCATTTAAATTTAATACTCTGTCATAATCAACCCCAATCCACCTATCCTCCCCTCTTTCTTTGCCCTGTCACTCTCTCACTCTCGACTAACAATTAACAAATAACGCAAGTTTGGGCGAAATTTGCATTAACGCAGGTTTTTGCTTTCAACATGAACAATAACTTCAGCTACTTACAAATACCCACTATTACAGTACTATGCTGTATTCTACTCTAACTAGAATCTACAGAGATTCTAGTTAGAATCACTGTAGATTCTAACTAGATTTATATAATATATATAGGGGCTTATATATATATATGTACAGATATATATATATATAATATAACATACATTATTTAAAAAAAATTGCTTTTTTAGATAACCCACACACAAATATACCCCGCAGGGAGGGGGAGCATGTATTCAAAATCTTGTATAACCCGCTGTTAGAGACTTTACTCTGTTTTAATTGCATAAATAATTCAGATTATGATAATCATTTATTTTGCATTGCTTATTCACTAACTTGTTCATTTTATCATTGTTATGCCGACCCAATGCACAAAAAAGACTCCCTGCACCATCCTGCCTACATAAAACAAACAGATTTCTCGTCTGTTCTCAGACAGCAAGCATCTGGCATCATTTAGAAGTCAACAGTAATATTTAAAGTGAATTATAATAGCGCTGGTGAACATGTTGAGCAGCATTACTGAACTACGAGTTAACTCGTAGGTGGTGGTCAATGTGTTAACGTCTAGAATATCGTTTTTCGTTTATTCTCAGGTTTGGTTTAACTTCAACTCGTTGCGATGAAGAGAGAGAGAGACTGACTAAATGTCTAGCAGATTATAACGCGTTTTATTCAGACATGAATGGGGTGGGAGTCAAGTGGAGGGAGTGCCATCTGGCCATTGAAAAATACAGCGAAAAACAGGTGGGGAGGGGTGGGAGAAAGTGGCGGGGAAAGGGGGGAAGGAAAGAGAAACGGGGTGTTGTGGGGGTAGTTATTTAGTTAAGACTTTTAGTTAGTTTGTTAGGTAGGTAGGTAGGTAGGTATTTATAATTATTATGGGGGTGAGTGGTGGGAGGAAGGGTTGGGGATGGGGTTAGTTAGTTATATATTTAGATAGTTAGTTAATTAGTTAGTTAGTTAGTTAATAGTTAGTTAGATTGTTAGTTAGTTAGTTAGTTTGTTAGTTAGATTGTTGGTTAGTTAGTTAGTTAGTTATTCAGTCAGTTTGTTAGTTAGTTAGTTAGTTAGTTAATTAGTTAGTTAGTTAGTTAGTTAGTTAGTTAGTTAGTGAGGTAGGTAGGTAATTTAATAGATAGATAGTTCAATAGTTATTTGCTTATTTAGATGGCTTTTTAAGTTTAGCATAAATTGTTGATTATTTAGACGGCTTTAAAAGTGAAGCAGAAAATGCTTAAGGAAGATTTAGAGTTCTTTAAAGCTCAACGCAGACTTCTAGAACAAATGATACCGAAGAAAAAAACTAACGCAACAGCGTCTGGTGGAGACAGCCATAGCAAGTAAATCTGTCTGTAAATCTGTTTGGTTGTGTTTCTGTCTCTTTGGTTGTTTGTCTGTTTGTCTGTTTGGTTGTTTGTCTGTTCGTTTGTTTGGTTGGTTGTTTGGTTGGTTGTTTGGATGTTTGTTTGATTGTTTGGTTGGTTGTTTGGTTGTTTGCTTGTTTGGTTGGTTGCTTGTTTGTTTGGTTGGTTGTTTGGCTGGTTGTTTGGATGTTTGTTTGATTGTTTGGTTGTTTGTTTGTTTGATTGGTTGCTTGTTTGTTTGGTTGGTTGTTTGGTTGTTTGTTTGGATGTTTGTTTGGTTGGTTGTTTGTTTGATTGTTTGGTTGGTTGTTTGGTTGTTTGTTTGGATGTTTGTTTGTTTGTTTGCTTGATTGTTTACTGGATTGTTTGTTTGTATGTTTGTACTATTAAGGATATTTTCCATAGATAGTAAGATTATTATAAATATATTTTCTTCAGATAACGATACTATTTATAGATAAGAGTACATTGTGTATTTTTTTAGTTGCGAGATTCAGTTCACAGAGATAAACAAGATATTATCTGGGGGGGGTCAGGCCAGGGAGTACTTCTGCCCCACCTGCAAACAAGTCAGGTACTGCGTTTCTTCTTTTCGTTTCAATCGTGCTCATGTACCCTTCACCTGAGCGTGTTTTTGTACCCTTCTCCCAAGCTTTCACTCCTGCTTTCATAATGTACCTTATCTTCTGGTCTTCTTTTCTGTACCCATTCCTTCAAGCTAGCTTTTTATTGTATTCTTTTGTCAGTCCATCCTTTTGTACCCTTTTTCCAAGGATGGATTGGCACCATTCTGTCAATCCATCCTATCTTACCTTTCTCCTGAGCCATCCCTTTCTCGTACCCTTGTCCCAGGCCAACCATTTCACATACCCTTCTACCAAGCCATCCCTTTATTGTACCCTTCTCATTAGCCATCTCTTCATCGTACTCTTCTCCCGAGCCACCATCTCCTTTACCCTTCTCCCATCCTTTAATTTTACCCTTGTCTCAAGCCACCACTCCACGTACCCTACTCCATACCCCCCTCCATGTACCCTTCTCCCTACCCACCCCTCCCCTCTACCCTTCTCCTTACCCACCCTTCCATGTACCCTTCTCCCGAGCGCGTCCGTTCCATTCCAGATGTTCGTACGACGAATGCAGCATCTCTCATCTCATCACCTGCGGAATAATCCACCCAGACGTCGCCGAGGAAGCGGAACAGCGGAATCAGGACCCCCCCTCCTCATCCTCCCCTTCCTTCCTCCCCCCCTACCAGTCTACCCCCTCGTACCCCCCTGGGGGGGAGCAGGTCAGCTATCTTATGAATATTAAGCCCCCGTCCATACATAGCTCCGCCTCCTCTGGGTGTAGCTCCGCCCACTCGTCCCCCGTGTGGTTAGGCAGTCCCGAACGTTTTGTTCTGCCATCGTGTGACGATTTTAGGTGAGTGAGGGAGGGAACGATTGATTGATTTGTTGGTTGATTGAGTGGTTGATGGATTGGTATATTGAGCGGTTGATTGATGGATGGATTGAGTGGTTGAGTGAGTGAGTGATTGATTGATTGACTGATTAATTAAGTGATTGATTGATTGATTAAGTGGTTGATTGATTGACTGATTGATTAAGTGGTTGATTGTGGTGAGTGGTTATGTTTGGCTAGTGACTAGTGGTTCATTGGCCAAGCACGGGTTAATGAACAATCTAGCGTTACGAACGGACAGACAGACTGAACATGGCAGTTATTTAGGAGAATTATAATATTCATTAATAAGTATTATATCGTTTCTATTTAACGATGTCGTTTTAGATTTATCGGATTAGAAAACGATATCGTGTCGTCAGACGAAGATGAAGAGATCTATCACGATGCTGAACCGTGTCACGGCTTATCAGCCGATGAGCCAAGAGAGCCGAGTAAAGATCCATCAATTGACTCGGAGTCGAGGGAGTTGGATAAGTTTTTGAGTCAGAGAGCGAGTAAGGAGTCAAGTTTGGAGTCGAATAAGTCAAATAAAGAGTCAAAAATTGGGGGAGTGAATGAACGGAGGAGTGAGTCAAGGAATGATTCGAAAATGGAGTCAATGAATGAGTCAAATAATGAATTGAAGAAAACTGACTTGAGAATTGAGTTGATGAATGACTCGATGAATGAAATGGAGTCAAAGTTTGAGTCGGAGGCAAAAAAACTGGCGGCAATTACTGCGTTGATGGATGATGACATCATGGTCAGTCATTTTTGAACGAGTTTTACTAAAGGGTGCAACAAGTAATGGCGATTTGTTTTATGTTGTAAAAACTTCTATATGTATCATTTAATCCCGGTTAATGTTTTAGTTTAACGTCTGGATTAAAGGGTGCAACAAGTTAAGTTTAATGTCTGGATTACTGTATTATATAAACGACGTCTCAGATGTAGCTGTCAATTTAAGCGTCTTACTAAAGGGTGCAACAAGTTAGCGAATTGCTGCACCCTTTAGTAAGACGTTTAAATTGACAGCTACAGTTGAACATCATACAGTTATCCGGACGTTTAAACTTAAATTCAACTTTAACTTGCTGCATCCTTTAATCCAGACGTTACATTTAAATTAAACTTTAATGAAGCTAATTTTTATCCTAACCTAGGAATATTGCGATGAAAAATTAGATCTGAAAGAAGTCCGTCCATTATCTTCATCCTCATTGGTCGCCAGAATGACTATGACTAAGGTGGGCTTAGTAATTTTTAACCGCGAAAAAACGCTTTTAATATCGATTTTAATATTTAGTGAATATTTTGTGTCGTTTTTATTTTATTAAAGTAGCATTAATCGAGATTAATTTAATGTAATTTTATCAAATTTGTATAATTAAATTTTAATTATTTCATTTTTTTAAATAAAGATCTAAAATTAGTAATTTAATTATTCTGTTGTTAATTAATAAAAAGAAAATGAAGAAGATTTTACATTTAAGAAATGCGAATGTGTAAAAATTTTGAAAATGAAATTATAAAATATTGTTTTACAATTTGCTTTTGATCTGATTAATTGCTACAGTAATGATATAAAGATTCGTGAGAGTTTTTATGATGAAATTAAAGTACTATACGCGCTTGCCCCCGCCCCTTCCCCCGTCATTCCCAAATAAATATTATATGCAGCGCTAAGAGTCAAGCGTTCACTCATCACTCGGTTTATACACAAGCAACCACTAAACAATAGCATTTGTGCTGATGTGACGTTGAGAGTCTAACGTTCACTCATCACTCGGGTTTCTGCGTAGCAAGTTTACCGCACTTCGATAAATAAGTGCTGATGTGACGTTAAAACATCCAACATTTTCTTAACATTTGCAACTATTATACACCCAAATTTTTTTATCAATTGTTTTAAATTTTTTGCAGCTATGTGGGGGTAATTGCGGCCCGACGACCACTTGTACCTGCTCCAATTGCTCCCAACTCCGCCCCGCTGATACTCCCCCTTACTCTTGCGTCTACCAAAGTCCCTCGGGGAGGCACAAAAAGCCCCATCAGCAATATCCGGGGCCCCCCAAATCTGAGTCGCCCCAAAGATTGGACCCCCTGTTACACACTGAGTTGTATTTTCAACAATTGGCAGCAAAAAATACAAAGGGGGAGGCAGCGGTAAGGCTGGGGGTCATTTTTTATTTTTTTGTAATTATTTCATATTAGAGGTATATTTAAAAAAAAAAAAATGTATTTGTGAATGGATTGTTTTACTAAAGGGTGCAACCAGTGATAGAGTCCGAGTAGAGACTCTGATAGCTATTGAATTAAGCGTCTTACTAAAGGGTGCAACCAGTGATAGAGTCCAAGTAGAGACTCTGATAGCTATTGAATTAAGCGTCTTACTAAAGGGTGCAACAAGTGATAGAGTCCGAGTACAGAGACTCTGATAACTGCTGAATTAAGCGTCTTACTAAAGGGTGCAACAAGTGATAGAGTCCGAGTACAGAGACTCTGATAGCTGTTGTATTAAGCGTCTTACTAAAGGGTGCAACAAGTGATAGAGTCCAAGTACAGAGACTCTGATAGCTGTTGTATTAAGCGTCTTACTAAAGAGCGATAAGTCATAGTCACAAATAGTCACAAATGATTGTCACTTAGTTATAAATTTATTTGTACATTTCTTTATATTAATAAAATTATAAATAGTATAAATTATAAATAATCTATTATAAATAATAAATATAAATTAAAGCAGAAAAAAAACGTGGTCTTGCGATATTTACCCCCAGGTTCGCGTCACAGACTTATACTTAAAACGATTGGTCGATATTGCGGATGCCGACAGCCAATCACGCGCCACGGATCTCTACCTCAAACGTCTGGGGGGCAGCGGGGGGCCCTGTGAGAAAATTTCATCTGGGGGCGACACTCTCTTACGCAGCACCGTTATTTTTCAATCCGAGTCCGGCTCCCCGATGCTGCAAAATTTCTTCACGACCCCTCAGATAATTTACGACGACGAATTTTTATCCGAGGGGGACGGCCCGAGTTTGGGGCGCGACGGCGGGGGAGTGGAGAATTTTGAAAATTTTGTGGGGGTTGAAAATTTTGAGGGGTTCGATATAGTAGGGGAGTTGGATTTATTGAGTCTGCTCAGCCCTTCTGCTGTTTGGGGGGACCCTGACCAATCGGATGAGGTCTGGCGAGCAGGCTCCGCCCACCACGGGGGGGAAGGGGAGGGGCTTGGAGGCGGGGGGGTATGGGTGGATCATAGATGTTTGCAGCAGAGGGGGAACGGGGGGCCATGTTTGAGGCTGTCGGAACAAATGTTGGCG
>JAQIXG010005942.1:0-10877 GCA_034700105.1 Oconnorella tubifera
ACCCTCAACTGATATTTGCTTGGATTTTAGTCGTTCAATCAGAGCTCCATAACTGAGATGGGATTCTCTTCTACCAATATTTCTCTTCTTTGCTTGTATGATGTTATTACTTAATGTAATGTCCTTACTTAATATAATGTCATTACTTAATGTAATGTCCTTACTTAACATAACACCATTACATAATGTAATATTATTAACAGCTTTTTTCTCTTCACATGGTGCTGTAATAGCTATACACACTTGCGAATGACCTTCATCCCTTGTATTTTGTGAATTGTCTATTATATTTGATGCTGCAGAAAAGTTATCTTTACTAGTATCTAAATAAAGACTTGCAACAAAACCCTTATCACACAGTGTCTCAGATGGTACAATCCTATTCGTGTTAAAGCAATTACACCCTACACTGTCCTTCTTATTAAACTGGGCATTTTTAATTCTTATTGACTTAAGCTCCCTTACTTCAGCCTCGGAATCTGGCACTATCAATGTAGATTTTGTATCGTAATTATTTTCAGCATTATATTCAATATCCGTACCAGTAATAAACCCACATTGATTTACTTTATTAATAGATACAGCGAGTTCATCTATAGACTTAAATTCAAGTGTGTCCAGTTGACCTTTCTTGCTTGTACCTTTTACCACATTTGATGCTACGCTTACATTTCTCTTATTTTTGAGCTCGTCTTTACTCCTAGCATATATTTCCTTATTTAAAGCATCAATTCTCCGCGAAAGCTCATCAACTGATTTGAATTCTAGATTCTCTAATGAATCAGTTTCATTGATGCTTGTTGAGAAATTAATTGGTTCACTTTTATATCGAGATGTGTTCTTATCAGAAGTAAAGAAATTAAAAGCCTGATATGACTCGGTGATATCTGCACTGCAAGAAAAATTTCATAACATTTCATTAGTGGTACTGGCACCTTAATATCCTATTTCAAATAATATAAAAATCACTTACCACATGTATATGAAATGTACAGTAAACATATCCACAGTAAAAAAACACTGATCAATATAAGGTCTTTGTTATTATAAAATTGCCAGATTGCTTAGTATAATATTACCACTGTTTATTAATTTGTTGCAATAGACCACAAATACAGACTTCATTTCATTAGCACAGATTTATTCTCAATTGTTTATGTAAGTTTAAACAAAATTACAGTTTAATCACTACCGTGTGTACTTCACTTGACATTTTTCCAGCAATCTCTCATTGATTCCCAGTTTTGCAAGACCTTGCATCATACTTGCTCTCTTATCCCTACACCAATCAATGGGCAGCAACAGGCATCCTGTATACATCAGATGCACTGCTGTACAAAGAGTCGTAATATCGCAATCCAGCCGAATATGTCGCAATTCATTTGATGGCCTGGTTGCATACCAATTCATTAGTCGAGGTATTGCGGTGTATACAATAAGGCAATGCACACGAAGTCCAAAGTTATCAGCAATGAGCACTGCATCGCAGAGTAATCCTTTGTTACGAAATGAGTAGAGAATATCAAAGATTGCACCAGTGTATTCCATAGAACTCATAACAGAGCGTTTAGCAGAAAATTGTTGTTCAATATTTGGGCCTGTGTGAAAAATACTTATAAATTATATAAAATAACAATTTGTGTTTGCTGCCTAATCATATCTACACAAAAATAGTATTTTGTAATATGGGTGTGCAGAAACTATATGATTGCAAAGAGTGAGGGTTTTACCAATTTTTAACAGAATCTGAAAGTCCTGTGACGTATATGATGGGCGTAAAATTAAGTCAATAAAAGTATTTACTCTGAATCAAATCAGCTGAAGATTTACAAGAAGCCAGAGATTCACTCTTGCTGTCTAATGGCGTGTTATGGAAGACTGACTTATTTATGCTGGATGGGAAAGCTGTGAAGATTGATGGAATGGTACCTTCTCTCAGTCTGACACAACTGAGACTAGTCCTGTCAAAATCTTTCTCTGCAAAATGTTTAGAGCAGAGAACAGAACGTGAGGAAGGGGTGAAGTTGACTCTTCTAACAGCTATAATCCACAACCGACGCAATTGTTCATTTTTGGGAAAGCTGAACAGAAACAAACATTCATTATCATTAACAAATAACACATTTTCAGCAATTTCATAAATAAATAATTACAACACAAGAAAGTGGATTCTAAACTATTGTTTTACACGTGTCATCGAATAAATTTTACTGATGTTTCTGGAGAAAGACAATGCAAGCTCTCTAACCATCATTAATTACAAATAAGCCTACCTGTGAAAAGTTACAGAAGATTTCTGTCCGCGCTTCCTGTTATCTACAGTACTGCAACCAAATGCTGCACAAGCAGGCATAGTATATTACTACAACAACCGCGTTATTTTCAAGATTAAGAATATAAAAATCCGATTTAAAAAAGATTTGATTGTTATAATTGTAATGTATTTTTTCGAATATGTTTACGTTAAATAATTAAAATTTCACGGTGTACCAATATGGCGGACTTGTCAACTAGCCTACCATAAACTCTCGCATAAAAACAACGACTAGGAAATATTGCCAACTGGGAATATTTTCCACTAGATATCTTGTGTAATGGAAAATTAACCTGTTTTTTAGCGTTAAATTTCTCTTCTTTTCTTTTAAAAAACACGTATTAATCGCTATTTTATAATTATCACCGAGTTATTAAGCTTTACATCACCAGAAACTTTTCTCTTCATATATCTATGTACATTACTCCCTTTACTGAGAGAAGGAAGTTATGTAGATATTAAGTGAAAAGCGGAGAATAGGGAGGGATGGAGGGTTTGGATGCAAAGGACCTGCCGTGAGGCAGAGAACTGATGATGATAAGAGGCGTGACTAGTCAAACGCATGCCTCGCTGCAGCCGTATTACGACTTTTAACCTTTGATCCATAAGTTCTAAGTCTTATATTTTGTACAAAAAATTACTTTATTAAAGTTATTATTTATCTGTATCGATACCGAATGTAATTGACATTATACTTTGTAATATAAATAAAATTAATTTATTATTGCATCTATTTATCAATGGAAATCTTTTGTGTAGTGAAGCTAGTTTATATTTTTATTTATTTTAATTTGTATGAGTCATCTCAGTTAACGCCCCTTATTTATTTATTTTCAGTAGATTAAAAAAATCACAGTTTAGTAATAATTATTGTGAACTTATTATTATTATTATTATTATTATTATAGTAATGTAATATATGTTCATATTATAATATTGTAATATTATATTGATACATAATACATTATATTGTAATATACAATATAATATGTAAAATTATTGTACAAATGCATTATTATTATATATTATTGTATACATTTTGTATGCATTTATTATTTTGCATATTCTTAATATATTGTGTATTATGTTCTACAAGTTTATCATTATTGGATACATATGCATATGCATCGAGCATATTATGTACATTTAATTTACCCGCATTGTGTACATGTACTTGTATACATGTAATTCTGCACACATAGTTCATGCAGTGTACGTATTACAGTTTACAGTATTTACAAAAAAATGAGTCGAGAATTCTGAGGGTATTTAATCATCATGGGTTGTTTTGCTGTTTTATAGCAAATTTCTAGGAGTAATCATTTAAGTTTGTGACATAATGTCATCAAATGTTGAGTTCAAGTTTAATGGAAAGAGGGCTCTTGTTACAGGGGCGGGACGAGGTAGGCCACCCCAACATTATTTTATACAGAATATGTCTGCATATGGTATTTTGCTAATTGCCAGTCACTAATACGAAACTTATGTATATAAGTTTGTATTAAAATGATATTTTCAAGATTTATTTTGTTGTCATTTTTGTAGTAAACACAAATCTGCATGTTAGTTATTAAAAACATGTTAATCGATTCTAAATTAATTTTATAATTTTATTATTATTGGTTTTTAAAGGTTCTAGTTTATATTATAACCTGAAGTGTTGAAATTTTGATTGATGTATAGTAAAATTTTAGATTTATTTTGGAACTTATTCATTGTAATTTAGGTATAGGCCGTGAGATTGCAATTGCCTTGGCAAAGGCTGGAGCAGAAACGTATGCACTTTCCAAAACACAACAAAATCTTGATGACCTAGTAGCAGAGGTTTATTTGCATTTGTATTAATATTTAATACTGTTATTAAATAGTTTATCTAATAGAATCTGAAGTTCTTTTAATAAATATTACTTATTGCTTATATATCAATCCTATTTTATTTCAGTATCCAGCTATAAAGCCAATTTGTATCGACCTCAGTGATTGGTCAGCTACTCGTCTTACTGTAGGGGCTCTTCCACCAATAGACTTGCTTGTTAATAACGCTGCTGTCGCTGAATTGGCTCCTTTTTTAGATGCTACGCCTGAAGAGTTTGATACGTTAGTACAATATTTGGCAGTTACAATTTAAAGTGAATTTTAATTTGCTCAATTGAATTAATTTGTATATGGTAGATCTATTGCTTGTTTTATGTTTGAACATTTATTATAATACTGGTATGTTGTATCATTGCAAGCACTTTTTAAGATTGTATATTATTAAAGAATGCACGCGAAGTGGTTAGATCACAGGACACGGTTACACTGCCCCAAGGTTCAAGTCTTAAAGGGATTTACGATATTTTTCTAACTTTCTTTATCTTTTATTAAGTGTTGTTTATAGATGTCAATTTATATATTTAAATTAATTGAATCTTTTCGAATGTTAATCTCAAATAATGAAAAACATTAAATTGAAAGAGAAACTTTATATTAATTCAAATGTTACTAACGGAAAAAATATATTTTATTTAATAATTCATTGAAATTATCCCTGTCGATAATAATCATAGTTCTACTGTTACAGGTCATTTACTGTCAATGTGAAATCTGTTCTTAATGTTTCTCAGGTATGATATTATGAAATAATTGTCAGATAAATTTCTGCTTTTTTATATTTGCAGATATTTGTTAAATTGTCTTAATAATAAAATAAATTACTTTTGTGCTTTAATCTTATCTTAATTCACCGTCTTTAAAATAACGCACTATGTATATATTTGATTAATTAATTTAATTTAAAACCAAGGAATAAACGAAGTAACAAAATTACTGATTCAATCAGGTTGTGGCTAAAAGTTTGATAGCAAGAGGCAGCCCTGGTTCTATAGTTAATATATCGAGTCAAGCCTCAGTGCGCGCCTATTTTGATCATTCAGTTTATTGTGCGACAAAGGGAGCATTGGATCAATTAACACGAGTCATGGCTTTAGAGCTTGGAAAACATAAGGTTCATTTATAAATTTGCGGTCCTTATTAATAACTTGATAACAATATATAATTTAGGAATGAATTTGGGAAATAGAAGGATAATAATTTTATTAGATTTCGTAGTCTAGGATTTAAATAGCTTATTTTTTATTAATAAGAATTTATTTCTAATAAAAATGTTAAATGTAAAACAGAAAGACCATAATTACAAATTAATTAATTAAACAAAATGAAATCATATTGTATAATCATATTATAAACCAGCGGTTCCCAACCTTTCTGATGCAGTGACCCCTTGATAACATTTTCCAAGTTGGGGCGACCCAATAACAAAATTTAAAAATTGTGGCGACACCAACACAACAATTTGTTATAAGTTCTGTTCAATATTTTAAAAAATAAATTTACAATTGAATGAAATGTTTAACTTTACATTTTTAAGTGTGTAATGTGCATTGCATGTACATTGCATAAAAAACTCGTTTTTTATTTAATAAATTAATTCTCAGAAGGTCTCAAGCGACCCCTGGCAAATTATCAGGCGACCCCAGTTTGGGTTGCGACCCACAGGTTGGGAACCGCTGTTATAAACAGAAATAGCACAATTAAATTTAATAAAACAAGATAGAATCATGTAGTTTATATGGTTTTGAATCTGCAGCCAATTCTGCGTCTGATATTTTATGATACAGATTAGAGTGAATTCTGTTCATCCGACTGTGGTGCTGACTGACATGGGACGTAAGAATTGGGATAATGAGGAAAAGGGCGGACCAATGAAAGCCAGGATACCATTAGGACGCTTTGCTGGTGAGACTTTTCCTCGCTTGCTATTGGTTGATTAAACGTGTTGTTTGTAAAATTTAAATTGTGCAGTTTTATAAAATAAATAAAATTCATTGATTCAGTCAAGGTTACTGAGACAATCACTGTCTCGCAATAATATTTTTATTTCTATAATATATTTTTGTATCATATTGCATTGCTAACTCACAATTTATTGCCAAAACTCATTTAATGAACTTCCAAGCTGCAACAATATACAAATGGTTTTTAATATTTCATTTTGTTCGTCTGTATTATCTTATTAAATGAATGACGCCTCAAATATAGCTTTCAATTTAAGCGGCTTACTAAAGGATACCACTAGCTAATCATATAGTGAACCTTTTGAAATTCAAACCTGGCTGTCAGATGCTATACCAATGATCATTTTATATAACTCTGGCTTTTTTATAACTCGTTCTATTGTAATTCTTTTTGCTCGTGTGCAGAGGTGTCGGAGGTAGTTGGTCCTGTGTTGTATCTACTAAGTGATTCAGCGAGCATGGTACATGGAAACTTCTTTATGGTGGATGGTGGTGGCACTGTAACGGGATAAACTGTACAATTTTCATGTATTATGTTGGTGTTATCATCTTAAAATATTGCAATTAATGGTGCATCACAAATATTTTATTGTCTAATCCCAGATGAAGGTTATTTCTATTTTCTATGATTATTATGATCATTTGTATGGGATATATTTGTTGTATTTATGTATTATTTCACATGTTATTTATTCAAGTTGGCACAAGTGAGTAAGGTGTGAGAGTTAGAAGCCTGGGTTGAAGTCCAAAATTTTTAGAGTTTGACTTCTTTCTGCACTCTTTATCAATGTGATTAATTCAGTAGCATCATTTGTTTGGCTGACTCTTAATGAGTTTATAATAAAGAATACAAACGTAAAAACTTTGTGCGTAGTATTGCAGTGGTTATTATCTCTCTAAAAAGTAATTTTATTTAAGTATTGCCATAATTGTATTAATATTTTAAAATGTTGTCACCTTTGCTTTTTTATATGGGCCTAAACTTTGAATTGACAAGGGATAGGTAATCTACCTACAGCAATTCAGATGTACAATGATTAATCAAGAGTATTATTATATGATTTAAATATAATATAACAATCTATTTCTATTGCTATTTTTATATCTCGTTGTTCAATTAATGCTTTTCGTCGCCCAGATTTTGGGTTTAATTCATAGTGCTTATACATTTCACTAGTAATTTTGCATATTATTTATAAATTAACATTTTTTTGTGTAGTTTGCTAATCATTACTAGGTATTAACCAGTTGTGTGCCTTTGTGGTAATTACATATATGACTATATATGATAAAAATGATTTGTGTTATGAATGTCTCTTTTTTCTGACTGAATCAATTGCATTTCTTGTTTTTGTGTTTCTATTGATGAATGCTTTGTTATTGCAATTAATTGCAGTTGTGTTTCAATTTACTACACTTTTACAAATATTATAAATATCTATATTCTGTGTATTTATCGTCATTATTTATCATCATTCGTCATTATTTATAATTATTTAGCTTATGAATAATATTTACTAATTAATTATAATATATTATCGTCTTCAGATGTAACCATCACATTGATATATTATATAATGCTTATTGTTGATTTTGATAATTTATAATTGAAGAATAAATAACTAACTATTATAATATCATGTTTGTTTTTGTTGCATTCGTTTGAGGTCGTTCTTTTTTGAGATACATACATATCTTTAAACATGAATAATTCGTCAAAGGGAGAACATCAGGGGGGAGACCTTCGAGGGGCAAATATACTAGCTAATTTTGGGGGCAACTGTCCAGGGGCAAATATCAGGGTTAATTGTTTTCTATATTAATGGTAACCGTTACTAGCCACTGTACTAGTAATTCGAACGTGAATAAATATATGCGAATGTAGAATCAAAATTCAATTTCTATACTGTGGGGTTTCCCGTGAAAATATTAAAAGCGAAAGTAGTTTTCAGTTATAATAATAAATATAATTATAACTAAATATATTTAATTAAATCATATATTGGGTGTTATTCGGTTACGCACCTCATAAAGTTTTAAGAATAAAAATGACCCCACATATATAAGAAAGGATGAGGAATATAATAAATCAAGTCTCATCGCGAAATTATATCGAACATTTTGGGAAAAAATAATTTTATGCTTGCACTGTGTTTCTTTAATAATCGCTTATAAAATGGCGATTGTTTACAAATAAAAAATAAAAATCAATTAAATTCTCTGAAAATAACTGCAAACTATGTCTGATCCGTCTCATTAACCCTAATCATGAATCTAGTTACAATCTAAACCCTCAATCTAACCCTAAACCATCTCTAACCCTAACTCGGTGAGGTGCGAAATCGAAAGGGAGTCCATATATTTACGGTATAATTATAAATGAATAATATATGTTGCTATTCTTTATCTATCTTCTTCTAAACTATATTTCTAATTACTTATAATTTATTATTAACATTTCACTAATAGTATATAGTTTGTGAACCCTATATCGGCGTGACTGCATATTGTTTTCTGTTTCCTGGGTCCTCGATTTCGTCATTTGACTGTGAAACGAATGTTAAATTCTTTGATTTCATTTAATAATATATACGGATTGACCCTTTTCTGAAATTATTTTAAAGATATGGCTACTTCAAGTGATCAGGCAAGCAGTAAGCCTTGTGATAAAAAACTGACAGAATGTTCAATTTGTTTGGAAACTTTTCAAGATCCAAAATGTCTTCCTTGCATTCATACATTTTGTCTGAAATGTCTGAAAAAATGCGAAGAAGTTGATGGCAAGAACTTGCAGTGTCCCCTGTGTTGTAAAGATTTCACTGTTCCTCAGGGAGGACTTGAAAAGTTACCGAATAATTTCTTTGTGGGACAACTTCTAGAAATATCCATAGATAACGCTATTAAGAATAAAAATGTCAATTGTGAATTATGTGATGATGTGGAAAATGAAATCGGTCAAATGAATGTTCATCCAGCAACAAAATACTGCATTGAGTGCGGACAGAATATGTGTCATTCTTGCACTGCTAGTCATAAGAAAATTCCATCATGTAAAACTCATAATATAGTTGCACTCAGTGATAAAAACGAATCGTTGATAAAGTCCAGGATTATCTATTGTGAACATCATCCTGATAAACCTCTGGAACTTCACTGCTATAACTGCAAGAGTGCAGTTTGTATTAAATGTAAAGTTTTGGATCATGAGCAACACCTGTGTGCTGACATTACTAAAGCCGCAAAAACATTTGCGAAAGAATTACAAGAACAATATCCAGGACTTGATAAATGCATACAATTAACCAGTGATGACAAGCAGGATTCTGACAAGAAAGAATTTGTAAAGAAAATAGAAGAAACAGAAGATAAAATAAATAAAACTGCTGATGACCTGATTGCTATCATAGAAACTCGGCGCAAAAGTTTGTTGAAAGAACTGAATGTTTTTAAAGAAGAACGTTTGAACATGCTACAGACAAGATCAATAATTGAAGACTTTAAGAAGTACATTGAAGAGTTGATAGAACGTGGTTCATCGTATGATATATCACGTTCAGCTGATGGTCTCTTATGTAGAGCAAAAGAGTTGATAGAAACTCAACAAAAGTTCAACAAAGATCAGCCGTTAAAGGGTCTAATGATTTTCACACCCGCCAACATACCAGACACCATTAGTGGCAACAGAGCACTGATTGGTCAACTTTCTGTAAGAGGTAAATTTTGGGCATAAACTCCACAATATTTATAATATATTGAAATAATTTTGTATATTAGCCTGATGTATATGTGATCAAATCAAAAGCTTATCTGCTGTGTATGGACATAATGTTTTTTCTTTATATGACACTTTTGATTTCAGTATTATTCTACTTGTCTAATGCGAGAGAGGGGCAAGGACGATTACTTTTTCATGTTCCATACTTTTTCATAGCTGCATGTTAGCAATACTTATTTAAGTTAACATGTTAATATTAAATAAAATAACTCGAGTTAAGTAACAGTGATATAATCATTTTTCATTTTAATATTGAATATAGTTTGAAATACTGATTTTTCTTTTGAGCTGTAATATTATATTTCTTATTACTAATGTTTTTAGCTATTATCTGTGGTTAGTTGTAATGTTAAATGGTACCATTTCTAATTTTAATCTTAATTTTAATATTGTTATTAGTCTTGCGTATTCTAATTTCAGGTTTCCAGTGAATAAAATTCATATCGCAAAATACAGTCTATACATAAGAGGAGTCCAGTCTCTTCTATTTTCACACAATACAATAACTCTCCATTATGCTTTTTCTATGTTTAATTAGAAATATGGCCATGTTCTGGTATATTCATTTAGTCACATTTTTATTTATATTATAGATCGTACAGCCATGGGATTAAATCAAGCGTCAGACAAAGCTAAATTATTGCATGTTATTCCTTCTACTGGACAGCAAGTGACTGGAGTTACAATGCTAGGAAGTGATTTGTTTGTGGTACGTGCAGGCAGTAAACACATCACAGTCTACAGTACATCAACATTTATTGAAACACACCAAATAGCTGTGCCTCAGTTGAGTGATACTCGCAGCATAGCAGCTTGTTCACAAAACAATTGCCTGTATATAAGTGACTCTGGCCTTAAATACATACACAGAGTTGAACTGTCTGACTCTTCTATCACTAAGTGGCCAGTGAATGGGACGTCATACGGTATTTCAGTTACAAGAAATCATCTA
>JAQIXG010005943.1:0-10877 GCA_034700105.1 Oconnorella tubifera
AATAAACGATAAAAAAGGTGTGCGGTTTTTAAAAATAAAATTTCATTTACATTACGAGAATAAAAGACTTGATATAAAGCTGAGGATTCGAGCTGTATATTATATAAGCGCTAGATATAGTATAAATAATATAGAGCTATATATTAGAACACAAAGCAAGGATTTGAGAGATTTACTGAATCCTGAAAATAAATCGATACTTGCTGAGTCCTTTAGTAAAGCGTCTAATTCAGTGAACATTTATAACGTCATCTCGGTTTTGTAGATACATCTTTGACCGCATTTGCTTTTAAATGTAATGAAATACAGAAATAGGCCTATAATAGATCAACTAATATATAATTCATAACATTAGTTTTTGATATTCACTAAGCGTTTTCATTTCTTTTGTTACAAGCAACCAGTCTATTTAAAACAGTGCTTAATTATAACTAGAATCAGAAACTAAGGGTTTAATATGGTACAGGAGTCGATTTATATCGAAATTTGAGAAATAATTCATCAATAAGACAAAATTCTACTGCAGGCACTCAAACTTACATATCGAAGCAAGCGTACAAATACACAGACAGAAAACGTAGTCCTCCTAGTCCTAATCTTGTCCTGTCCTAGTCCTAATCCTTCTATTTCTAATCTTGCCCTATCCTAGTAAGGCCTCAAGCTAAAAGCATCACGCAAATCCTTAATAATTCAAAACATCATTTTCAAAGAAAAAAGCCCTACATTAACGACAGCAGTAGAACGCTGTTATAAATAAAAAGTAACCGCTTTAAAAAGGTGTCATATTAAGCTTTATATTATAAAACATACATTGTTTAGTGTTTACACAACAAACTGTGAATTAACAACTAAACAATGCAATAATAACATTTTACTACTGAACTTAAATCTAAACGAAAAAAGTATTTATATGCAACTCTTTTCGCAAAACAAAACGATTAAAAATAATAACAAAGAGCGTCTGTATAGACGACGTGTAGATCATATTTCATTAATCTGAGCAATAATGCAGCAACATCCTGGCTTCTATTTGTAGACTATCCAATCTTGCAATGATATATTTATTCTCTTGCACATATTATTATACAAAACACTAATATTATTGCTTATATTATTGAACAAATATAACACTATATTGATTATATACTTATAATATAACACAAACCAGTGTTTTATTATAAGCATATACAGATTCGAATATTCTATACATATCTTAAAATACATATTATAGAAAGCCTATGGGATAATCTAGTATCTTGAAAGTTTCAGTAAGTTTAAATGTTTGTAAAATAGAACCAATCCTGTGATACTATGTTCCTTGCGATTAATCTTTGTTATTCTTAAATAACATAGAGAAATTAATTAGATTAATTTTAAATAAAAAATAACACCTTTTATTTGACGATGAATAAATCTATATAAACAACATTTCTCTATAAATGCATTTCAATTTCTGTAACAACAATATTATCACTGGTAAAAAATTAAGAAAAGTTAAATGGTTCAGCAGCTGCAGACAACAATCTTGCTTGTAATTCAAAGCACAAAAGTACAGCTACAACAAAGCAGCTTATCATCACATTAGCAAGCACAAAGCAAGCAGCTTTCAAACAAACGGACTATCATACAAGGCGTATTAGATTTCATTATTCTAAGTAAGAATGCAACCCCTAGAGGCGCTTTATCGGTCAATCCTGAGACGACTGCAACCGATGCAAGAACGAAATAGATCCAAGTGTAGACATGAATAATGTAGTTGTATTACTAGCTGATATTGAGAAAATAAAAACAATATAAAATATTCATCTGCAAGTGATGAGCGAACGCTTGAATCTTATAGCAGTAAATATGTTTCCTTCTACCAATTGAAGATAAACAGTTCATTGCAGAGTTCAATTATATAAAGATTATGTGTGTATATGCTTGCGTGTGTGCGTGTGCGTTCGTGCATGTATGTGTGTGTTATGAATATGAATAATGATGAGCAATAAAAACACTCTGCCCCGTCACAACAATCTTACGATCATTGAGTCTGCGGCTGAAGTGCGACTAAATCACACGTGACCACGGATAGATAACGCAAGACCACACGTTGTAAACAGATGCGCCTTCACGGTGAAATACATTTAAATACAGAATACATTTAATACATAAATACATTGAATACAAAAAGAGTGGGAGACTTATGTTTAATGTCAATTACGATATTGAAGAAACAAAAACGAGAGGGAGGTGTAAAATTTAAATGAAGCTCTTGGCTGCTTTTACATTTGTGTTAAACATTATCAACTTAACAATTATTTTTACAACATATTTAGAAAAACTACAGAAACAAACGCCTAACTTTGCTGCATTATTCATCACTCATCCATCATTCATCCACGTCGTTGCTTCATTCACTTTCTACATCCACTAAGCATTGAAATAATCGTACAGATGGATGAACAAAATAACAAGGAATCATCAATAAAAGTCCCCCCCCAAGCTTTAAGTCCTTTTAGTCTAATTGAGCGTGCGGCGGCTGATTTAGTTTCGATCATTTAACCTCAAACAACAATCTATCTTCTTCTTATCGAAGCGACTTATTATAAAGAAAGAGACTAAAATACAGAAAAATAGAAATGCAGACAAAACTATACGCTTGCATTTACTTGCATTAGATTTATTTAACATGGAGCAGACACAAATTGAAGACGATGTACTTTCACGAATTAAGCAAGAAAATATATAGCAATCAAATCTCGCAATAAAAAGGTGTTTAATCGCGATTTATTGATCTCTATATGTTACTATCGATGAATTATACAGCAATAAAAGGGTATTTCAAATGTAATCATTAGTTTCACAGGATTTATATAAATATTGTAATTGAATAAAAAGGTGTTTGTTTATATTTTCATTTCTGTTAAATGTTGTATTAATTTCTAATATATCAGCTAAACATTGAACTTTTTAAACACCATAATTGTCCGGGTTAATGACCTGAACTGCGTCTGGACGAATAAACACATCAAGTGATGACCTGAACTATGCTGGGATGACTGAACGCATCGCGTGTTTACAGCCTGTAGGCGGTTACCACGCATACTAGGCTATTAGCCTATAGCCACGCCTACTAGGCTATCAGAACACTCAAGTAAGATTGATGGAAGGAATAATTGGTCGTTAAAGGAATCAAGCGAAGAACCTGCTTTGCATGGAAATCAACTATTCACACACACATAAGCAAAACTACCAAACACGCAGAGCAGCCAAATATCATAAATCTTGACTCAAATAAAAAGGTGCTATCATAAAACTATTACAAATATACCAATATAACATGATGTATTATATATCCCTTATTAATAAATTGTTTTAACTGTCCACTATAGCCTTGTATTAATTGTTACTTTTACAGCACGTACTCATTTATAATGTAACAGGTGAACTTCTACACACAAAGTATCATAGAAAAGCACACGCGTATCTATAGATTCTATTATTTACATTAGTTTATATTTCTCACGAGAGGCACCGTTTTAACAAGCCCCGCCCATAACCTACAATTAGTTTATTCACCTTGTTAATTACATATCATCGTCCCTAACCCTAATTCTAACAGTTGAACGGCAACTGAAAACATATACAGAGTCTAAATTGACTGAAACAATAAGCGCAAGAAAATATTTGCATCAAACAATTGTCAGCTATGTTATAATCATTCCATAGTTCGCTCTTAGAAAATGCTCTCAATAACTTTGTACACATTAAATGCATACAGCTGCTGTACGCTTATATTATGTGTACAATAAAGAAAATAGTCTAAAGCGAGGCCTTTTTCCTAACAAGCCCCGCTCCTCTAGCATATATCAGATATAGGCCCAGTTTAAATCTATGTTATATTCTATTTACTACAGGTTTTACGTTTTAAATGCTGTTAGAATTCGTATTAGAATTAGTATTAGCAATAACCAAAAGAAATATAATTTAGAGTTAAGCTAACAATCTTCACTAAGGGTTAATGGTTAAGGGTTAAAGGTTAATTCCCTAAGGGTGTAGTTAAAACTAGTGCCTCGCTGCAAGCCCTTGCTATAGAAATCTTTTCAAAGAACCAGAACGAGAGAAGACTGTGATATGAATAGAAGATCTTGTCAATCGTTGTGAAAAGAAAAAAACTCAAGGAAATTACTTTCTTAAAATCGAGCCACCAGAAAACATATTGCATTCATATCATGGCTTCTATAAAATACTGTCAATAAGACTGAGACATAGCAATGCTAATAAAAGAACTGAAAAAAGAGCAAAATTTATGAAATTTGTCCATAAAGTAGTGTCACTTATAACAGAATTAAGAAATACTTTCTATGTTATTATGAAGCAACACACTAGACTCATAAAATTCTCTACAGTGAAATAAAGGTGTCATTTTTTATCATAAAAGTTATAAGCGTAAGTGCTGCAGACCAAAACTAAGCAAATAACATTTGATAGGCCTCAAGGGATAAATTTGATTAAATTAGCCCCCCACCACCCTTACACACTATGCAAAAAGTTAATCTGATAAAAATATTCCTCAGAGAGTCATTTATAATGTAAGAGTCAAAATTTGATCAATAAATATTAATAGTAAAGGTTATAAATAAATTGGAACTCAAATAGACACCATTTTATAATGTATAAAGAAAGAATAAATAAAATAATCTTGTTAATAAAATATAATGTGTGTGTGGAGAACCTAATTAAATAAAGTCAACATTTTAATCTATAAGGTCTAAAATGTTCACCAAATGAACACCATTATTTAGCGCATAATCTGACATTAAAGCTTTACAAGTACTATCACGAGCTTTCAATGACAGAAATAAAATGACTATAAATGCTCTCAACATAATCGATTATAGAATAGAAACAGTTCAACGAAAGATAGAAACAGTTCAAAGTTCAATTATAATACACCAGGCACACGTGTCTACATGTGTTTATAATAAAATCAAGATAGATTATCAAAAATAACAACTTTCTTGGCGACTGTCTTAGTAAATTCATAACTGATTATATTATCAAGAAATAGTCAGAAATATATGAAAGAACTAAGAAAATCTGGCTCAAGGTATAGCAAATATCTCGAATTCAAAAACTCAGATATTTAGTATTTATATACAAATTATAACTAAATTATTACTTAACTTTGTTATAAGTAGACACTTGTGATTTAAAAGAACGACACAGATAGTCGCAGTAAAGATTCAGCTTGTTGTAAATGGGGCTTAATTACACGCATGAATTATATAATATACTGATAACAAAAACCACAGATAATAAAAACCTTGAAACAATTAAGAATTTTGATAAGAGTACAAATTGCATAACTGATAGAAGTTTTTAGATTTATAAAAGAAGTGATATGCATTAAAAGTCTTGGTTTGAAATAATGAGAATTTTGTACACATGTTAATCAATAGAAAATACCCCAAAGTAAACCACTAAGTAATACACTACTGAATTATTTTATAATAAAACATCTATCGTAATTGCATTACACGAAATAAATACCAATATATACATATTTTTATTATGAAATATAAAAACACAAACCGTATTAGAGAATAGATAAGTTTTCACGAGTCAAAGTCAAAAGTGCAAATCTTCGTAGAAGTGATGAACTTACTTAAAATATCTGACGAGGGAAGAAAAAGCAACGGACGTGAAATGAAAGAAATTACAAACAATAAACGCTTCATTTATTATAAAAGTTTTTACTAGTGAAAAAAAAACAGCGCGTTTTGAATTATAAAGAGATTTATTGTATAAATCACATCAAGGTCTTTCTAAATAGCCAATCAGAGTCACCGATAAAGGCAATTATTGTTTATATTTATATTTACTCAATTCTGTATGGGTATAACTGTAAATGGGCGGAGTCGAGTCATAGTGTTGACATATATTTAACAAGCTGTACCGTGGGCTCTGGGTCAATAAATAAGAATTAAATACAACCGAGGATCATCATTCCGATTGGTTAAATATTGATAAGCGAGACATATGATATTAGTATCGGGAGATTCTATTGGCTACTAAAAATACTGGCCAATAAGACTAGATGTTGTTCGCGTGAAATAAACAACAACACGAATGAATCATGGAATCTACCCAATAAAGATTTAATTCTGATGGTTGGACAGAAATTTTCCTCGAAATCAGAAAATGAATCTCATTACAATTAATATAAGTTTTGCATTTTGGTAAATATATCAGATGTACTAAATATTGACAATAAAGCAATTACTGGAAAATGCAAATTGGTGATTTAAAATAATTAAATTTGGAATATAGCATGATTTTAGATATATTTAATTACTTTTGTAATAAAATTAGGAAAATTACACTCGATTGATTAATTAATAAGCATTTTAATAGAAGTATTCAATAATTTGCAATGTGATTATTAGATATTATAATTAGAAATAAAATTTAATAAATTATATTAAATGAGTGTCACCTGGTGACTGAACACAACTAGTAAACTTATAACGTTATCATTTATCTTTATTTTCTATACGCTGTCTTTATATTCGTTTAAACTCAAGTTTACATAATTAATTTTAAACTAAAATTGTTCTATCGTTTAATAAATATCATTTAACCGCGATACTCGCATTTCTGTAAGAATTCATTTTGAACTTCTGACACCTTTTTAAAGCGATCACATATTTAGTAAATACGCGAAAGCCATGTTTATTTTTGTTCACAACATCAAATACTTGGTTTCGAAACACTAATGTTTAGGAGGCTCTGTTAATACAGAGCTTAATTAGAAATAATGTAAAACTAATATAAACTCAACATGTGTAAAAATCTGAAAGATTAATATATATTTAAAAATGACTATGATTATATAATAGAAAATAGTCTAATAATCAGATTAATACACAAGTCGACAGTGAAAGTTTTAACATGCAGATATATATACATAAGATCTTATACATTAATCTGTCATTCATTTGTCTCAATGAAACAGTATATATCCTTATTATAATTATGAATATATATAAAGTAAATACAAAATACAATTTTAAACCTTGCTAATATATTTGAAACATCATAGGATCTATATACTGATGATATCATGTATGAAAAAGGAATTTTTTTCATTCATCTTATATTTGATACTAAACAATCATTTAATTTACAATCCATCATTGCACAAACACTGGCATTATACATAACAAAAATGATACAACATTGTTCATATATTTAAAGTAAAATTGCCAGTAATAAAAAGGTGTTCATTTCAACACGGACTAGAGTTTAAAGACTAGCATCATGAATGCTTCTGTTATTACTGCCAGGCTGACGGTAATACATACTTGTGTTGTACTGTTCAATAAAAACAAACACCATTTTAAAACAACTAAATGTAAATAAATTAACACATTTTTAAATGACATAATGACATAAAGAGGATTTGAACCTTATACATCTGGTTATGAGCAGTGAACATTACCTAATTTGCACCAACAAGATAAGATTTATATGTATCAGAAAAACAGAGTTGTTGAATAAAACAAGTAGTTGAAGGGCGCAGCAAGTTACTGAAACTACGTGACACAAACTATTTACTTTACTAAATTATAAAGTCTTAAAAAATGTAATAAATTATAAATGCTACATACTCCAGGAGGTGGCATGTGATAGTCATCCTACAAATAAAATCAAATCGACACCTTTTTAATTGACATTACAATTTTCATTGAAACACTTTATATAAGAGAGAATTTAAAAAAAAGAAGAAAGAATACAATAGTAACAGAAATTCTATTTCTCGATGACATAATAATGATAGCTTATTTTAAACGACTAATATATGAATAATTAATAATAAATATTATATTAAATAAATAATTATATTATTAACAACATATATCATATAAACTATATAATAAATACTGAGGCCTACATTTACATTGATCTGCCTATGGGCTAGAGGAAGATGATCACGTGACAGACCTTGGTGTGAACGCATGTAACTGCGCCGTGAAGAAAAATTCAAATATATTTCAAGTAAAAAACACCACTTTTTAATGTTCTGTTTATACTATAAATAAGGTTTTGAATTTTTTTATAAACCAGTTAAATATTGTCAATGCCATTAAAATAGAAATTTAACAAAGAAAACTTCTGGTGAAATGTTGAGCAGCTAGCTTGAAACCAAAGGATCCGAGTTCGAGTCCTGTAATACTTAGCACTCTGCCTCTGCACCCTTTAGTATTTGCTTAATTTGTCTTTGATGTCATTCATCAATCGTATAATACTGTAATCCAGACGTTAAGCTTAACCTTAACCTTAGGACTTAGTTGTTAAACTGTACTTAGCATTAAAGTTAAGGTTAATTTAGGGTTAAGGTAAACCTAGGATAGTTAGGAGAGGAGGGATCAGTTCTTGGTAGAAACATTCCTTGTTCTTCATAAGACGTTGTCATGTATGGCTTTATACTCCTAACAATCAATAAATAAACAGTAACTAATTAATAATAACTAATTAATAATAACTAATTAGTTATCAATTCATTAAGTAATAAATTAACAATAGTAATTAAGTGAAAATGTTGACAGCTGATATATTAATATAAGGAAAAACTAAAGAGAAAATAAATACAGCTAAAAACTATATACAGCTAGACTCAATCATATTTAAATGATATTTATATTGTACACCTTAACGATGATGATAATGATGATAATGATGATGATAATGAACAGGGATAATGATGATGATGACAATGATGTAATTGACCTTTGACCGAGGTACCTCCAGGCAGCTGATGCAAGAATAACAAGAACAGGGAACAAGAGTCCAGCAATGGATGTTGAAATTGTTATCAAGACTAGTCCTGGTCTATGTATACACACGGTTAAATGATTAAGGTTAGAATACGGGTAAAAACAAGCACTTATTTACTGTAATCAAATGCAAGGTTTACTTAGAATTAGGGTTAGAATAACTGTTAGCGAAACACAAATATCCAATCTGCTAGAAAACTATTAATACATCAATCATTAAATGGCAGCAAATTGAAAATAGTTTGAATCTATTTTGTTTTAATTCATAAAAGATACAAATAAGTGGTGTTATATTTATAACTCAGCAAATTTAGCAGTATTTTAGTTTTATGTAATATATTATGATATTTTAGATAAAAAATAAGATATTGAGCTAAAATAGAAAAGAAAGAAAAAGTATAAAGTACGCACAGCCCAGTGTAGCAGATGGATTTAACTGCATCACTGTAGTATTTATTCATGTTCGTACATTCTAATAAAGCTGACAGACGCAAGATAGGGTCTAATATTGTGTCTAATTCTGCTGGTCTAACTAGTCTAGACTGAAAACAAACAAATGAATAAACAACAAACAAAGAAACAAATAGACAAATAAACTAATAACAAACTAATATTGTTATGCAAAATAGACTTATAAATAAATCTATATGAAATAATTTCAACACCTTTTTAACTCAGTAGTAACTGAATATAATAACATACCAGCACATACCTTACTAATTCTCTCATGATGCGATATAAATATTCATAGAAAATCAAAGACTAGTCGATGTCTCAGCCATTCACCAGCATTGTAATTTTATATAATAAAACAAATGTGATCATGAAAAATTTAAAAACATAATTTCAAGTGAAATAAAGGTATCCGTAAACTACGTACTCTCTGTCTGCCTAGCAGATCTATGCTACTGTCATACGATGAACGTATTATACGAATATTCTCATATATAGTCTGTAGTCTCTACAACACAAAGTGTAAATAAATAATAACTAAACTATAAATCTGCAAGTTCTGTACTTTATTAACTAAATATTCATAAAATCAGCTCTTTGTTTACTGCAATATCACAAAGTATGTTGTACATTAACAAAAACATCACTAAAACCAAAATGTTTTAACCAAATGTTTTTAACCAAAAAGTTTCGTTGTATACACTTAAATACTAAAAACACTAATAGTAAATCTTCAACTACCTTATAAACTGAGCTATTTTCAAAAAAGAGGTGTCAGAAATTGATTAATTATCATATTTTAAACAACTACAAGAATTTTTTTATTTTCTAACTAAAGCAGAATATTAAATAGCAACAGACTGAGTTATAAGGATTGTGCATTGATCGTCCACACTGCGTATAGTATCTATCCAACTCTACAACAAAATTGACTGAATAAATAGAAATAATGGACACCTTTTTATCTGGATCACGTTACTGTATAAATACCAAAAAAATATTTAATTATGAGTCACATCCTTTACAACTTGTTATAATTTCCAATTATAACGTATGTCCTTCCATCCTTTAAGCTAAAATAATTGAATTTAAATATATTTCAAATATCAACCTCCATCATATAGTTTTACATAATGTCTATAATATAAGATACGGAATAAAAATTGATATAAAAGGTCAGAGTATAAACACTGTACATAAATATATTGCTATGTATTAATACTTTTTTATCACGCCTTCCAATTTTATATTAACATTGCTCATTATTAATATTAATTAAACAAACAAATAAAGAAATCTATTTAGCAACAGACCTTCAATGTTTTTATCAGATGTTGATCTTTCAAATGAAGACAAAGGATCAACACAAAAATCACCCGTAGCCTTCAAATAAAGCAATAAATAAAAATAAATAATTTCAACACCTTTTATAAAGTAAATCAATAAATTTTACAACGAACAAAACATATAGTTAATAATTTTAACTCATTGTAATTGTTAATACGAGGGGCGTTCAGTAAGTAAATCCCAAATCAATATAGCAAAAGCACTGCAGCAGAGTTTTCGTATTAACTGTGATACATTAGTTCATGACACACTGTA